>JAVRKA010000234.1:0-273265 GCA_034508555.1 Venustoraphidia nigricollis
CCTATCGACACCTATATCTGAAATACCTATCGACACCTATATCTGAAATGCCTATCGACACCTAAATCTGAAATGCCTATCGACATCTATATCTGAAATGCCTATCGACACCTATATCTGAAATGCCTATCGACACCTATATCTGAAATGCCTATCGACACCTATATCTGAAGTGCCTATCGACACCTATATCTGAAATGCCTATCGACACCTATATCTGAAATGCCTATCGACACCTATATCTGAAATGCCTATCGACACCTATATCTGAAATGCCTATCGACACCTATATCTGAAATGCCTATCGACACCTATATCTGAAATGCCTATCGACACCTATTTTTGAAATGCCTATCGGAAACTACATCTGAAATGCCTATCAGCACCTATATTTGAAATGCCTATCGGCAACCATATCTGGAATGCCTATCGGCACCTATATTTAAAATGCCTATCGGCTTCTATATCTGAAATGCCTATCGGCACCTATTTTTAAAATGCCAATCGGCAACTATATCTGAAATGCCTATCGGCACCTATATCTGAAATGCCTATCGACCACCTATATCTGAAATGCCTATCGACACCTATATCTGAAATGCCTATCGACACCTATATCTGAAATGCCTATCGACACCTATATCTGAAATGCCTATCGACACCTATATCTGAAATGCCTATCGACACCTATATCTGAAATGCCTATCGACACCTATATCTGAAATGCCTATCGACACCTATTTTTGAAATGCCTATCGGAAACTACATCTGAAATGCCTATCAGCACCTATATTTGAAATGCCTATCGGCAACTATATCTGGAATGCCTATCGGCACCTATATTTGAAATGCCTATCGGCTTCTATATCTGAAATGCCTATCGGCACCTATTTTTAAAATGCCAATCGACAACTATATCTTAAATGCCTATTGGCACCTATATCTGAAATGCCTATCGACACCTATATCTGAAATGCCTATCGACACCTATATCTGAAATGCCTATCGACACCTATATCTGAAATGCCTATCGACACCTATATCTGAAATGCCTATCGACACCTATATCTGAAATGCCTATCGACACCTATATCTGAAATGCCTATCGACACCTATATCTGAAATGCCTATCGACACCTATATCTGAAATGCCTATCGACACCTATTTTTGAAATGCCTATCGGAAACTACATCTGAAATGCCTATCAGCACCTATATTTGAAATGCCTATCGGCAACCATATCTGGAATGCCTATCGGCACCTATATTTGAAATGCCTATCGGCTTCTATATCTGAAATGCCTATCGGCACCTATTTTTAAAATGCCAATCGGCAACTATATCTGAAATGCCTATCGGCACCTATATCTGAAATGCCTATCGACACCTATATCTGAAATGCCTATCGACACCTATATCTGAAATGCCTATCGACACCAATATCTGAAATGCCTATCGACACCTATATCTGAAATGCCTATCGACACCTATATCTGAAATGTCTATCGACACCTATATCTGAAATGCCTATCGACACCTATATCTGAAATGCCTATCGACACCTATTTTTGAAATGCCTATCGGAAACTACATCTGAAATGCCTATCAGCACCTATATTTGAAATGCCTATCGGCAACTATATCTGGAATGCCTATCGGCACCTATATTTGAAATGCCTATCGGCTTCTATATCTGAAATGCCTATCGGCACCTATTTTTAAAATGCCAATCGGCAACTATATCTGAAATGCCTATCGGCACCTATATCTGAAATGCCTATCGACACCTATATCTGAAATGCCTATCGACACCTATATCTGAAATGCCTATCGACACCTATATCTGAAATGCCTATCGACACCTATATCTGAAATGCCTATCGACACCTATATCTGAAATGCCTATCGACACCTATATCTGAAATGCCTATCGACACCTATATCTGAAATGCCTATCGACACCTATTTTTGAAATGCCTATCGGAAACTACATCTGAAATGCCTATCAGCACCTATATTTGAAATGCCTATCGGCAACCATATCTGGAATGCCTATCGGCACCTATATTTGAAATGCCTATCGGCTTCTATATCTGAAACGCCTATCGGCACCTATTTTTAAAATGCCAATCGGCAACTATATCTAAAATGCCTATCGGCACCTATATCTGAAATGCCTATCGACACCTATATCTGAAATGCCTATCGACACCTATATCTGAAATGCCTATCAACACCTATATCTGAAATGCCTATCGACACCTATATTTGAAATGCCTATCGACACCTATATCTGAAATGCCTATCGACACCTATTTTTGAATTGCCAATCGGAAACTACATCTGAAATGCCTATCAGCACCTATATTTGAAATGCCTATCGGCAACCATATCTGGAATGCCTATCAGCACCTATATTTGAAATGCCTATCGGCAACCATATCTGGAATGCCTATCGGCACCTATATTTGAAATGCCTATCGGCTTCTATATCTGAAATGCCTATCGGCACCTATTTTTAAATGCCAATCGGCAACTATATCTGAAATGCCTATCGGCACCTATATCTGAAATGCCTATCGACACCTATATCTGAAATGCCTATCGAAACCTATATCTGAAATGCCTATCGACACCTATATCTGAAATGCCTATCGACACCTATATCTGAAATGCCTATCGACACCTATATCTGAAATGCCTATCGACACCTATTTTTGAAATGCCTATCGGAAACTACATCTGAAATGCCTATCAGCACCTATATTTGAAATGCCTATCGGCAACCACATCTGGAATGCCTATCGGCACCTATATTTGAAATGCCTATCGGCTTCTATATCTGAAATGCATATCGGCACCTATTTTTAAAATGCCAATCGGCAACTATATCTGAAATGCCTATCGGCACCTATATCTGAAATGCCTATCGACACCTATATCTGAAATGCCTATCGACACCTATATCTGAAATACCTATCGACACCTATATCTGAAATGCCTATCGACACCTATATCTGAAATGCCTATCGACACCTATATCTGAAATGCCTATCGACACCTATATCTGTAATGCCTATCGACACCTATATCTGAAATGCCTATCGACACCTATATCTGAAATGCCTATCGACACCTATATCTGAAATGCCTATCGACACCTATATCTGAAATGCCTATCGACACCTATATCTGAAATGCCTATCGACACTTATATCTGAAATGCCTATCGACACCTATATCTGAAATGCCTATCGACACCTATATCTGAAATGCCTATCGACACCTATATCTGAAATGCCTATCGACACCTATATCTGAAATCCCTATCGACACCTATATCTGAAATGCCTATCGACACCTATTTTTTAAATGCCTATCGGAAACTACATCTGAAATGCCTATCAGCACCTATATTTGAAATGCCTATCGGCAACCATATCTGGAATGCCTATCGGCACCTATATTTGAAATGCCTATCGGCTTCTATATCTGAAATGCCTATCGGCACCTATTTTTAAAATGCCAATCGGCAACTATATCTGAAATGCCTATCGGCACCTATATCTGAAATGCCTATCGACACCTATATCTGAAATGCCTATCGACACCTATATCTGAAATGCCTATCGACACCTATATCTGAAATGCCTATCGACACCTTTATCTGAAATGCCTATCGACACATATATCTGAAATGCCTATCGACACCTATATCTGAAATGCCTATCGACACCTATATCTGAAATGCCTATCGACACCTATTTTTGAAATGCCTATCGGAAACTACATCTGAAATGCCTATCAGCACCTATATTTGAAATGCCTATCGGCAACCATATCTGGAATGCCTATCGGCACCTATATTTGAAATGCCTATCGGCTTCTATATCTGAAATGCCTATCGGCACCTATTTTTAAATTGCCAATCGGCAACTATATCTGAAATGCCTATCGGCACCTATATCTGAAATGCTTATCGACACCTATATCTGAAATGCCTATCGACACCTATATCTGAAATGCCTATCGACACCTATATCTGAAATGCCTATCGACACTTATATCTGAAATGCCTATCGACACCTATATCTGAAATGCCTATCGACACCTATATCTGAAATGCCTATCGACACCTATATCTGAAATGCCTATCGACACCTATATCTGAAATGCCTATCGACACCTATTTTTGAAATGCCTATCGGAAACTACATCTGAAATGCCTATCAGCACCTATATTTGAAATGCCTATCGGCAACCATATCTGGAATGCCTATCGGCACCTATATTTGAAATGCCTATCGGCTTCTATATCTGAAATGCCTATCGGCACCTATTTTTAAAATGCCAATCGGCAACTATATCTGAAATGCCTATCGGCACTTATATCTGAAATGCCTATCGACACCTATATCTGAAATGCCTATCGACACCTATATCTGAAATGCCTATCGACACCTATATCTGAAATGCCTATCGACACCTATTTTTGAAATGCCTATCGGAAACTACATCTGAAATGCCTATCAGCACCTATATTTGAAATGCCTATCAGCAACCATATCTGGAATGCCTATCGGCACCTATATTTGAAATGCTTATCGGCTTCTATATCTGAAATGCCTATCGGCACCTATTTTTAAAATGCCAATCGGCAACTATATCTGAAATGCCTATCGGCACCTATATCTGAAATGCCTATCGACACCTATATCTGAAATGCCTATCGACACCTATATCTGAAATGCCTATCGACACCTATATCTGAAATGCCTATCGACACCTATATCTGAAATGCCTATCGACACCTATATCTGAAATGCCTATCGACACCTATATCTGAAATGCCTATCGACACCTATTTTTCAAATGCCTATCGGAAACTACATCTGAAATGCCTATCAGCACCTATATTTGAAATGCCTATCGGCAACCATATCTGGAATGCCTATCGGCACCTATATTTGAAATGCCTATCGGCTTCTATATCTGAAATGCCTATCGGCACCTATTTTTAAAATGCCAATCGGCAACTATATCTGAAATGCCTATCGGCACCTATATCTGAAATGCCTATCGACACCTATATCTGAAATGCCTATCGACACCTATATCTGAAATGCCTATCGACACCTATATCTGAAATGCCTATCGACACCTATATCTGAAATGCCTATCGACACCTATATCTGAAATGCCTATCGACACCTATATCTGAAATGCCTATCGACACCTATATCTGAAATGTCTATCGACACCTATATCTGAAATGCCTATCGACACCTATTTTTGAAATGCCTATCGGAAACTACATCTGAAATGCCTATCAGCACCTATATTTGAAATGCCTATCGGCAACCATATCTGGAATGCCTATCGGCACCTATATTTGAAATGCCTATCGGCTTCTATATCTGAAATGCCTATCGGCACCTATTTTTAAAATGCCAATCGGCAACTATATCTGAAATGCCTATCGGCACCTATATCTGAAATGCCTATCGACACTTATATCTGAAATGCCTATCGACACCTATATCTGAAATGCCTATCGACACCTATATCTGAAATGCCTATCGACACCAATATCTGAAATGCCTATCGACACCTATATCTGAAATGCCTATCGTCACCTATATCTGAAATGCCTATCGACACCTATATTTGAAATGCCTATCGACACCTATATCTGAAATGCCTATCGACACCTATTTTTGAAATGCCTATCGGAAACTACATCTGAAATGCCTATCAGCACCTATATTTGAAATGCCTATCGGCAACCATATCTGGAATGCCTATCGGCACCTATATTTGAAATGCCTATCGGCTTCTATATCTGAAATGCCTATCGGCACCTATTTTTAAAATGCCAATCGGCAACTATATCTGAAATGCCTATCGGCACTTATATCTGAAATGCCTATCGACACCTATATCTGAAATGCCTATCGACACCTATATCTGAAATGCCTATCGACACCTATATCTGAAATGCCTATCGACACCTATATCTGAAATGCCTATCGACACCTATATCTGAAATGCCATTAGACACCTATATCTGAAATGCCTATCGACACCTATATCTGAAATGCCTATCGACACCTATTTTAGAAATGCCTATCGGAAACTACATCTGAAATGCCTATCAGCACCTATATTTGAAATGCCTATCATCAACCATATCTGGAATGCCTATCGGCACCTATATTTGAAATGCCTATCGGCTTCTATATCTGAAATGCCTATCGGCACCTATTTTTAAAATGCCAATCGGCAACTATATCTGAAATGCCTATCGGCACCTATATCTGAAATGCCTATCGACACCTATATCTGAAATGCCTATTGACACCTATATCTGAAATGCCTATCGACACCTATATCTGAAATGCCTATCGACACCTATATCTGAAATGCCTATCGACACCTATATCTGAAATGCCTATCGACACCTATATCTGAAATGCCTATCGACACCTATATCTGAAATGCCTATCGACACCTATTTTTGAAATGCCTATCGGAAACTACATCTGAAATGCCTATCAGCACCTATATTTGAAATGCCTATCGGCAACCATATCTGGAATGCCTATCGGCACCTATATTTGAAATGCCTATCGGCTTCTATATCTGAAATGCCTATTGGCACCTATTTTTAAAATGCCAATCGGCAACTATATCTGAAATGCCTATCGGCACCTATATCTGAAATGCCTATCGACACCTATATCTGAAATGCCTATCGACACCTATATCTGAAATGCCTATCGACACCTATATCTAAAATGCCTATCGACACCTGTATCTGAAATGCCTATCGACACCTATATCTGAAATGCCTATCGACACCTATATCTGAAATGCCTATCGACACCTATATCTGAAATGCCTATCGACACCTATATCTGAAATGCCTATCGACACCTATTTTTGAAATGCCTATCGGAAACTACATCTGAAATGCCTATCTGCACCTATATTTGAAATGCCTATCGGCAACCATATCTGGAATGCCTATCGGCACCTATATTTGAAATGCCTATCGGCTTCTATATCTGAAATGCCTATCAGCACCTATTTTTAAAATGCCAATCGACAACTATATCTGAAATGCCTATCGGCACCTATATCTGAAATGCCTATCGACACCTATATCTGAAATGCCTATCGACACCTATATCTGAAATTCCTATCGACACCTATATCTGAAATGCCTATCGACACCTATATATGAAATGCCTATCGACACCTATATCTGAAATGCCTATCGACACCTATATCTGAAATGCCTATCGACACCTATATCTGAAATGCCTATCGACACCTATTTTTGAAATGCCTATCGGAAACTACATCTGAAATGCCTATCAGCACCTATATTTGAAATGCCTATCGGCAACCATATCTGGAATGCCTATCGGCACCTATATTTGAAATGCCTATCGGCTTCTATATCTGAAATGCCTATCGGCACCTATTTTTAAAATGCCAATCGGCAACTATATCTGAAATGCCTATCGGCACCTATATCTGAAATGCCTATCGACACCCATATCTGAAATGCCTATCGACACCTATATCTGAAATGCCTATCGACACCTATATCTGAAATGCCTATCGACACCTATATCTGAAATGCCTATCGACACCTATATCTGAAATGCCTATCGACACCTATATCTGAAATGCCTATCGACACCTATTTTTGAAATGCCTATCGGAAACTACATCTGAAATGCCTATCAGCACCTATATTTGAAATGCCTATCGGCAACCATATCTGGAATGCCTATCGGCACCTATATTTGAAATGCCTATCGGCTTCTATATCTGAAATGCCTATCGGCACCTATTTTTAAAATGCCAATCGGCAACTATATCTGAAATGCCTATCGGCACCAATATCTAAAATGCCTATCGACACCTATATCTGAAATGCCTATCGACACCTATATCTGAAATGCCTATCGACACCTATATCTGAAATGCCTATCGACACCTATATCTGAAATGCCTATCGACACCTATATCTGAAATGCCTATCGACACCTATATCTGAAATGCCTATCGACACCTATATCTGAAATGCCTATCGACACCTATATCTGAAATGCCTATCGACACCTTTTTTTGAAATGCCTATCGGAAACTACATCTGAAATGCCTATCAGCACCTATATTTGAAATGTCTATCGGCAACCATATCTGGAATGCCTATCGGCACCTATATTTGAAATGTCTATCGGCTTCTATATCTGAAATGCCTATCGGCACCTATTTTTAAAATGCCAATCGGTAACTATATCTGAAATGCCTATCGGCACCTTTATCTGAAATGCCTATCGACACCTATATCTGAAATGCCTATCGACACCTATATCTGAAATGCCTATCGACACCTATATCTGAAATGCCTATCGACACCTATATCTGAAATGCCTATCGACACCTATATCTGAAATGCCTATCGTCACTAATATCTGAAATGCCTATCGACACCTATATCTGAAATGCCTATCGACACCTATATCTGAAATGCCTATCGACACCTATTTTTGAAATGCCTATCGGAAACTACATCTGAAATGCCTATCAGCACCTATATTTGAAATGCCTATCGGCAACCATATCTGGAATGCCTATCGGCTCCTATATTTGAAATGCCTATCGGCTTCTATATCTGAAATGCCTATCGGCACCTATTTTTAAAATGCCAATCGGCAACTATATCTAAAATGCCTATCGGCACCTATATCTGAAATGCCTATCGACACCTATATCTGAAATGCCTATCGACACCTATATCTGAAATGCCTATCGACACCTATATCTGAAATGCCTATCGACACCAATATCTGAAATGCCTATCGACACCTATATCTGAAATGCCTTTAGACACCTATATCTGAAATGCCTATCGACACCTATATCTGAAATGCCTATCGACACCTATTTTTGAAATGCCTATCAGAAACTACATCTGAAATGCCTATCAGCACCTATATTTGAAATGCCTATCGGCAACCATATCTGGAATGCCTATCGGCACCTATATTTGAAATGCCTATCGGCTTCTGTATCTGAAATGCCTATCGGCACCTATTTTTAAAATGCCAATCGGCAACTATAACTGAAATGCCTATCGGCACCTATATCTGAAATGCCTATCGACACCTATATCTGAAATGCCTATCGACACCTATATCTGAAATGCCTATCGACACCTATATCTGAAATGCCTATCGACACCTATATCTGAAATGCCTATCGACACCTATATCTGAAATGCCTATCGACACCTATATCTGAAATGCCTATCGACACCTATTTTTGAAATGCCTATCGGAAACTACATCTGAAATGCCTATCAGCACCTATATTTGAAATGCCTATCGGCAACCATATCTGGAATGCCTATCGGCACCTATATTTGAAATGCCTATCTGCTTCTATATCTGAAATGCCTATCGGCACCTATTTTTAAAATGCCAATCGGCAACTATATCTGAAATGCCTATCGGCACCTATATCTGAAATGCCTATCGACACCTATATCTGAAATGCCTATCGACAGCTATATCTGAAATGCCTATCGACACCTATATCTGAAATGCCTATCGACATCTATATCTGAAATGCCTATCGACACCTATATCTGAAATGCCTATCGACACCTATATCTGAAATGCCTATCGACACCTATATGTGAAATGCCTATCGACACCTATATCTGAAATGCCTATCGACACCTATATCTGAAATGCCTATCGACACCTATATCTGAAATGCCTATCGACACCTATATCTGAAATGCCTATCGACACCTATATCTGAAATGCCTATCGACACCTATTTTTGAAATGCCTATCGGAAACTACATCTGAAATGCCTATCAGCACCTATATTTGAAATGCCTATCGGCAACCATATCTGGAATGCCTATCGGCTCTATATTTGAAATGCCTATCGGCTTCTATATCTGAAATGCCTATCGGCACCTATTTTTAAAATGCCAATCGGCAACTATATCTGAAATGCCTATCGGCACCTATATCTGAAATGCCTATCGACCACCTATATCTGAAATGCCTATCGACACCTATATCTGAAATGCCTATCGACACCTATATCTGAAATGCCTATCGACACCTATATCTGAAATGCCTATCGACACCTATATCTGAAATGCCTATCGACACCTATATCTGAAATGCCTATCGACACCTATATCTGAAATGCCTATCGACACCTATTTTTGAAATGCCTATCGGAAACTACATCTGAAATGCCTATCAGCACCTATATTTGAAATGCCTATCGGCAACCATATCTAAAATGCTTATCGGCACCTATATTTGAAATGCCTATCGGCTTTTATATCTGAAATGCCTATCGGCACCTATTTTTAAAATGCCAATCGGCAACTATATCTGAAATGCCTATCGGCACCTATATCTGAAATGCCTATCGACACCTATATCTGAAATGCCTATCGACACCTATATCTGAAATGCCTATCGACACTTATATCTGAAATGCCTATCGACACCTATATCTGAAATGCCTATCGACACCTATATCTGAAATGCCTATCGACACCTATATCTGAAATGCCTATCGACACCTATATCTGAAATGCCTATCGACACCTATATCTGAAATGCCTATCGACACCTATTTTTGAAATGCCTATCGGAAACTACATCTGAAATGCCTATCAGCACCTATATTTGAAATGCCTATCGGCAACCATATCTGGAATGCCTATCGGCACCTATATTTGAAATGCCTATCGGCTTCTATATCTGAAATGCCTATCGGCACCTATTTTTAAAATGCCAATCGGCAACTATATCTGAAATGCCTATCGGCACCTATATCTGAAATGCCTATCGACACCTATATCTGAAATGTATATCGACACCTATATCTGAAATGCCTATCGACACCTATATCTGAAATGCCTATCGACACCTATATCTGAAATGCCTATCGACACCTATATCTGAAATGCCTATCGACACCTATATCTGAAATGCCTATCGACACCTATATCTGAAGTGCCTATCGACACCTATATCTGAAATGCCTATCGACACCTATTTTTGAAATGCCTATCGGAAACTACATCTGAAATGCCTATCAGCACCTATATTTGAAATGCCTATCGGCAACCATATCTGGAATGCCTATCGGCACCTATATTTGAAATGCCTATCGGCTTCTATATCTGAAATGCCTATCGGCACCTATTTTTAAAATGCCAATCGGCAACTATATCTGAAATGCCTATCGGCACCTATATCTGAAATGCTTATCGACACCTATATCTGAAATGCCTATCGACACCTATATCTGAAATGCCTATCGACACCTATATCTGAAATGCCTATCGACACCTGTATCTGAAATGCCTATCGACACCTATATCCGAAATGCCTATCGACACCTATATCTGAAATGCCCATCGACACCTATATCTGAAATGCCTATCGACACCTATATCTGAAATGCCTATCGACACCTATTTTTGAAATGCCTATCGGAAACTACATCTGAAATGCCTATCAAAACCTATATTTGAAATGCCTATCGGCAACCATATCTGGAATGCCTATCGGCACCTATATTTGAAATGCCTATCGGCTTCTATATCTGAAATGCCTATCGGCACCTATTTTTAAAATGCCAATCGGCAACTATATCTGAAATGCCTATCGGCACCTATATCTGAAATGCCTATCGACACCTATATCTGAAATGCCTATCGACACCTATATCTGAAATGCCTATTGACACCTATATCTGAAATGCCTATCGACACCTATATCTGAAATGCCTATCGACACCTATATCTGAAATGCCTATCGACACCTATATCTGAAATGCCTATCGACACTTATATCTGAAATGCCTATCGACACCTATATCTAAAATGCCTATCGACACCTATATCTGAAATGCCTATCGACACCTATTTTTGAAATGCCTATCGGAAACTACATCTGAAATGCCTATCAGCACCTATATTTGAAATGCCTATCGGCAACCATATCTGGAATGCCTGTCGGCAACTATATTTGAAATGCCTATCGGCTTCTATATCTGAAATGCCTATCGGCACCTATTTTTAAAATGCCAATCGGTAACTATATCTGAAATGCCTATCGGCACCTATATCTGAAATGCCTATCGACACCTATATCTGAAATGCCTATCGACACCTATATCTGAAATGCCTATCGACACCTATATCTGAAATGCCTATCGACACCAATATCTGAAATGCCTATCGACACCTATATCTGAAATGCCTATCGTCACCTATATCTGAAATGCCTATCGACACCTATATCTGAAATGCCTATCGACACCTATATCTGAAATGCCTATCGACACCTATTTTTGAAATGCCTATCGGAAACTACATCTGAAATGCCTATCAGCACCTATATTTGAAATGCCTATCGGCAACCATATCTGGAATGCCTATCGGCACCTATATTTGAAATGCCTATCGGCTTTTATATCTGAAATGCCTATCGGCACCTATTTTTAAAATGCCAATCGGCAACTATATCTGAAATGCCTATCGGCACTTATATCTGAAATGCCTATCGACACCTATATCTGAAATGCCTATCGACACCTATATCTGAAATGCCTATCGACACCTATATCTGAAATGCCTATCGACACCTATATCTGAAATGCCTATCGACACCTATATCTGAAATGCCATTAGACACCTATATCTGAAATGCCTATCGACACCTATATCTGAAATGCCTATCGACACCTATTTTTGAAATGCCTATCGGAAACTACATCTGAAATGCCTATCAGCACCTATATTTGAAATGCCTATCAGCTACCATATCTGGAATGCCTATCGGCACCTATATTTGAAATGCCTATCGGCTTCTATATCTGAAATGCCTATCGGCACCTATTTTTAAAATGCCAATCGGCAACTATATCTGAAATGCCTATCGGCACCTATATCTGAAATGCCTATCGACACCTATATCTGAAATGCCTATCGACACCTATATCTGAAATGCCTATCGACACCTATATCTGAAATGCCTATCGACACCTATATCTGAAATGCCTATCGACACCTATATCTGAAATGCCTATCGACACCTATATCTGAAATGCCTATCGACACCTATATCTGAAATGCCTATCGACACCTATTTTTGAAATGCCTATCGGAAACTACATCTGAAATGCCTATCAGCACCTATATTTGAAATGCCTATCGGCAACCATATCTGGAATGCCTATCGGCACCTATATTTGAAATGCCTATCGGCTTCTATATCTGAAATGCCTATCGGCAACTATTTTTAAAATGCCAATCGGCAACTATATCTGAAATGCCTATCGGCACCTATATCTGAAATGCCTATCGACACCTATATCTGAAATGCCTATCGACACCTATATCTGAAATGCCTATCGACACCTATATCTGAAATGCCTATCGACACCTATATCTGAAATGCCTATCGACACCTATATCTGAAATGCCTATCGACACCTATATCTGAAATGCCTATCGACACCTATATCTGAAATGCCTATCGACACCTATATCTGAAATGCCTATCGACACCTATTTTTGAAATGCCTATCGGAAACTACATCTGAAATGCCTATCAGCACCTATATTTGAAATGCCTATCGGCAACCATATCTGAAATGCCTATCGGCACCTATTTTTAAAATGCCAATCGGCAACTATATTTGAAATGCCTATCGGCACCTATATCTGAAATGCCTATCAACACCTATATCTGAAATGCCTATCGACACATATATCTGAAATGCCTTTTGACACCTATATCTGAAATGCCTATCGACACCTATATCTGAAATGCCTATCGGCACCTATATCTGAAATGCCTATCGACACCTATATCTGAAATGCCTATCGACACCTATATCTGAAATGCCTATCGACACCTATTTTAGAAATGCCTATCGGAAACTACATCTGAAATGCCTATCAGCACCTATATTTGAAATGCCTATCGGCAACCATATCTGGAATGCCTATCGGCACCTATATTTGAAATGCCTATCGGCTTCTATATCTGAAATGCCTATCGGCACCTATTTTTAAATTGCCAATCGGCAACTATATCTGAAATGCCTATCGGCACCTATATCTGAAATGCCTATCGACACCTATATCTGAAATGCCTATCGACACCTATATCTGAAATGCCTATCGACACCTATATCTGAAATGCCTATCGACACCTATATCTGAAATGCCTATCGACACCTATATCTGAAATGCCTATCGACACCTATATCTGAAATGCCTATCGACACCTATATCTGAAATGCCTATCGACACCTATATCTGAAATGCCCATCGACACCTATTTTTGAAATGCCTATCGGAAACTTCATCTGAAATGCCTATCAGCACCTACATTTGAAATGCCTATCGGCAACCATATCTGGAATGCCTATCGGCACCTATATTTGAAATGCCTATCGGCTTCTATATCTGAAATACCTATCGGCACCTATTTTTAAAATGCCAATCGGCAACTATATCTGAAATGCCTATCGGCACCTATATCTGAAATGCCTATCGACACCTATATCTGAAATGCCTATCGACACCTATATCTGAAATGCCTATCGACAACTATATCTGAAATGCCTATCGACACCTATATCTGAAATGCCTATCGACACCTATATCTGAAATGCCTATCGACACCTATATCTGAAATGCCTATCGACACCTATATCTGAAATGCCTATCGACACCTATTTTTGAAATGCCTATCGGAAACTACATCTGAAATGCCTATCAGCACCTATATTTGAAATGCCTATCGGCAACCATATCTGGAATGCCTATCGGCTCTATATTTGAAATGCCTATCGGCTTCTATATCTGAAATGCCTATCGGCACCTATTTTTAAAATGCCAATCGGCAACTATATCTGAAATGCCTATCGGCACCTATATCTGAAATGCCTATCGACCACCTATATCTGAAATGCCTATCGACACCTATATCTGAAATGCCTATCGACACCTATATCTGAAATGCCTATCGACACCTATATCTGAAATGCCTATCGACACCTATATCTGAAATGCCTATCGACACCTATATCTGAAATGCCTATCGACACCTATATCTGAAATGCCTATCGACACCTATTTTTGAAATGCCTATCGGAAACTACATCTGAAATGCCTATCAGCACCTATATTTGAAATGCCTATCGGCAACCATATCTAAAATGCTTATCGGCACCTATATTTGAAATGCCTATCGGCTTTTATATCTGAAATGCCTATCGGCACCTATTTTTAAAATGCCAATCGGCAACTATATCTGAAATGCCTATCGGCACCTATATCTGAAATGCCTATCGACACCTATATCTGAAATGCCTATCGACACCTATATCTGAAATGCCTATCGACACTTATATCTGAAATGCCTATCGACACCTATATCTGAAATGCCTATCGACACCTATATCTGAAATGCCTATCGACACCTATATCTGAAATGCCTATCGACACCTATATCTGAAATGCCTATCGACACCTATATCTGAAATGCCTATCGACACCTATTTTTGAAATGCCTATCGGAAACTACATCTGAAATGCCTATCAGCACCTATATTTGAAATGCCTATCGGCAACCATATCTGGAATGCCTATCGGCACCTATATTTGAAATGCCTATCGGCTTCTATATCTGAAATGCCTATCGGCACCTATTTTTAAAATGCCAATCGGCAACTATATCTGAAATGCCTATCGGCACCTATATCTGAAATGCCTATCGACACCTATATCTGAAATGTATATCGACACCTATATCTGAAATGCCTATCGACACCTATATCTGAAATGCCTATCGACACCTATATCTGAAATGCCTATCGACACCTATATCTGAAATGCCTATCGACACCTATATCTGAAATGCCTATCGACACCTATATCTGAAGTGCCTATCGACACCTATATCTGAAATGCCTATCGACACCTATTTTTGAAATGCCTATCGGAAACTACATCTGAAATGCCTATCAGCACCTATATTTGAAATGCCTATCGGCAACCATATCTGGAATGCCTATCGGCACCTATATTTGAAATGCCTATCGGCTTCTATATCTGAAATGCCTATCGGCACCTATTTTTAAAATGCCAATCGGCAACTATATCTGAAATGCCTATCGGCACCTATATCTGAAATGCCTATCGACACCTATATCTGAAATGCCTATCGACACCTATATCTGAAATGCCTATCGACACCTATATCTGAAATGCCTATCGACACCTGTATCTGAAATGCCTATCGACACCTATATCCGAAATGCCTATCGACACCTATATCTGAAATGCCCATCGACACCTATATCTGAAATGCCTATCGACACCTATATCTGAAATGCCTATCGACACCTATTTTTGAAATGCCTATCGGAAACTACATCTGAAATGCCTATCAAAACCTATATTTGAAATGCCTATCGGCAACCATATCTGGAATGCCTATCGGCACCTATATTTGAAATGCCTATCGGCTTCTATATCTGAAATGCCTATCGGCACCTATTTTTAAAATGCCAATCGGCAACTATATCTGAAATGCCTATCGGCACCTATATCTGAAATGCCTATCGACACCTATATCTGAAATGCCTATCGACACCTATATCTGAAATGCCTATTGACACCTATATCTGAAATGCCTATCGACACCTATATCTGAAATGCCTATCGACACCTATATCTGAAATGCCTATCGACACCTATATCTGAAATGCCTATCGACACTTATATCTGAAATGCCTATCGACACCTATATCTAAAATGCCTATCGACACCTATATCTGAAATGCCTATCGACACCTATTTTTGAAATGCCTATCGGAAACTACATCTGAAATGCCTATCAGCACCTATATTTGAAATGCCTATCGGCAACCATATCTGGAATGCCTGTCGGCAACTATATTTGAAATGCCTATCGGCTTCTATATCTGAAATGCCTATCGGCACCTATTTTTAAAATGCCAATCGGTAACTATATCTGAAATGCCTATCGGCACCTATATCTGAAATGCCTATCGACACCTATATCTGAAATGCCTATCGACACCTATATCTGAAATGCCTATCGACACCTATATCTGAAATGCCTATCGACACCAATATCTGAAATGCCTATCGACACCTATATCTGAAATGCCTATCGTCACCTATATCTGAAATGCCTATCGACACCTATATCTGAAATGCCTATCGACACCTATATCTGAAATGCCTATCGACACCTATTTTTGAAATGCCTATCGGAAACTACATCTGAAATGCCTATCAGCACCTATATTTGAAATGCCTATCGGCAACCATATCTGGAATGCCTATCGGCACCTATATTTGAAATGCCTATCGGCTTTTATATCTGAAATGCCTATCGGCACCTATTTTTAAAATGCCAATCGGCAACTATATCTGAAATGCCTATCGGCACTTATATCTGAAATGCCTATCGACACCTATATCTGAAATGCCTATCGACACCTATATCTGAAATGCCTATCGACACCTATATCTGAAATGCCTATCGACACCTATATCTGAAATGCCTATCGACACCTATATCTGAAATGCCATTAGACACCTATATCTGAAATGCCTATCGACACCTATATCTGAAATGCCTATCGACACCTATTTTTGAAATGCCTATCGGAAACTACATCTGAAATGCCTATCAGCACCTATATTTGAAATGCCTATCAGCTACCATATCTGGAATGCCTATCGGCACCTATATTTGAAATGCCTATCGGCTTCTATATCTGAAATGCCTATCGGCACCTATTTTTAAAATGCCAATCGGCAACTATATCTGAAATGCCTATCGGCACCTATATCTGAAATGCCTATCGACACCTATATCTGAAATGCCTATCGACACCTATATCTGAAATGCCTATCGACACCTATATCTGAAATGCCTATCGACACCTATATCTGAAATGCCTATCGACACCTATATCTGAAATGCCTATCGACACCTATATCTGAAATGCCTATCGACACCTATATCTGAAATGCCTATCGACACCTATTTTTGAAATGCCTATCGGAAACTACATCTGAAATGCCTATCAGCACCTATATTTGAAATGCCTATCGGCAACCATATCTGGAATGCCTATCGGCACCTATATTTGAAATGCCTATCGGCTTCTATATCTGAAATGCCTATCGGCAACTATTTTTAAAATGCCAATCGGCAACTATATCTGAAATGCCTATCGGCACCTATATCTGAAATGCCTATCGACACCTATATCTGAAATGCCTATCGACACCTATATCTGAAATGCCTATCGACACCTATATCTGAAATGCCTATCGACACCTATATCTGAAATGCCTATCGACACCTATATCTGAAATGCCTATCGACACCTATATCTGAAATGCCTATCGACACCTATATCTGAAATGCCTATCGACACCTATATCTGAAATGCCTATCGACACCTATTTTTGAAATGCCTATCGGAAACTACATCTGAAATGCCTATCAGCACCTATATTTGAAATGCCTATCGGCAACCATATCTGAAATGCCTATCGGCACCTATTTTTAAAATGCCAATCGGCAACTATATTTGAAATGCCTATCGGCACCTATATCTGAAATGCCTATCAACACCTATATCTGAAATGCCTATCGACACCTATATCTGAAATGCCTTTTGACACCTATATCTGAAATGCCTATCGACACCTATATCTGAAATGCCTATCGGCACCTATATCTGAAATGCCTATCGACACCTATATCTGAAATGCCTATCGACACCTATATCTGAAATGCCTATCGACACCTATTTTAGAAATGCCTATCGGAAACTACATCTGAAATGCCTATCAGCACCTATATTTGAAATGCCTATCGGCAACCATATCTGGAATGCCTATCGGCACCTATATTTGAAATGCCTATCGGCTTCTATATCTGAAATGCCTATCGGCACCTATTTTTAAATTGCCAATCGGCAACTATATCTGAAATGCCTATCGGCACCTATATCTGAAATGCCTATCGACACCTATATCTGAAATGCCTATCGACACCTATATCTGAAATGCCTATCGACACCTATATCTGAAATGCCTATCGACACCTATATCTGAAATGCCTATCGACACCTATATCTGAAATGCCTATCGACACCTATATCTGAAATGCCTATCGACACCTATATCTGAAATGCCTATCGACACCTATATCTGAAATGCCCATCGACACCTATTTTTGAAATGCCTATCGGAAACTTCATCTGAAATGCCTATCAGCACCTACATTTGAAATGCCTATCGGCAACCATATCTGGAATGCCTATCGGCACCTATATTTGAAATGCCTATCGGCTTCTATATCTGAAATACCTATCGGCACCTATTTTTAAAATGCCAATCGGCAACTATATCTGAAATGCCTATCGGCACCTATATCTGAAATGCCTATCGACACCTATATCTGAAATGCCTATCGACACCTATATCTGAAATGCCTATCGACAACTATATCTGAAATGCCTATCGACACCTATATCTGAAATGCCTATCGACACCTATATCTGAAATGCCTATCGACACCTATATCTGAAATGCCTATCGACACCTATATCTGAAATGCCTATCGACACCTATTTTTGAAATGCCTATCGGAAACTACATTTGAAATGCCTATCAGCACCTGTATTTGAAATGCCTATCGGCAACCATATCTGGAATGCCTATTGGCACCTATATTTGAAATGCCTATCGGCTTCTATATCTGAAATGCCTATCGGCACCTATTTTTAAAATGCCAATCGGCAACTATATCTGAAATGCCTATCGGCACCTATATCTGAAATGCCTATCGACACCTATATCTGAAATGCCTATCGACACATATATCTGAAATGCCTATCGACACCTATATCTGAAATGCCTATCGACACCTATTTTTGAAATGCCTATCGGAAACTACATCTGAAATGCCTATCAGCACCTATATTTGAAATGCCTATCGGCAACCATATCTGGAATGCCTATCGGCACCTATATTTGAAATGCCTATCGGCTTCTATATCTGAAATGCCTATCGGCACCTATTTTTAAAATGCCAATCGGCAACTATATCTGAAATGCCTATCGGCACCTATATCTGAAATGCCTATTGACACCTATATCTGAAATGCCTATCGACACCTATATCTGAAATGCCTATCGACACCTATATCTGAAATGCCTATCGACACCTATATCTGAAATGCCTATCGACACCTATATCTGAAATGCCTATCGACACCTATATCTGAAATGCCTATCGACACCTATATCTGAAATGCCTATCGACACCTATATCTGAAATGCCTATCGACACCTATTTTTGAAATGCCTATCGGAAACTACATCTGAAATGCCTATCAGCACCTATATTTGAAATGCCTATCGGCAACCATATCTGAAATGCCTATCGGCACCTATATTTGAAATGCCTATCGGCTTCTATATCTGAAATGCCTATCGGCACCTATTTTTAAAATGCCAATCGGCAACTATATCTGAAATGCCTATCGGCACCTCTATCTGAAATGCCTATCGACACCTATATCTGAAATGCCTATCGACACCTATATCTGAAATGCCTATCGACACCTATATCTGAAATGCCTATCGACACCTATATCTGAAATGCCTATCGGCACCTATATCTGAAATGCCTATCGACACCTATATCTGAAATGCCTATCGACACCTTTATTTTAAATGCCTATCGACACATATTTTTGAAATGCCTATCGGAAACTACATCTGAAATGCCTATCAGCACCTATATTTGAAATGCCTATCGGCAACCATATCTGGAATGCCTATCGGCACCTATATTTGAAATGCCTATCGGCTTCTATATCTGAAATGCCTATCGGCACCTATTTTTAAATTGCCAATCGGCAACTATATCTGAAATGCCTATCGGCACCTATATCTGAAATGCCTATCGACACCTATATCTGAAATGCCTATCGACACCTATATCTGAAATGCCTATCGACACCTATATCTGAAATGCCTATCGACACCTATATCTGAAATGCCTATCGACACCTATATCTGAAATGCCTATCGACACCTATATCTGAAATGCCTATCGACACCTATATCTGAAATGCCTATCGACACCTATATCTGAAATGCCTATCGACACCTATTTTTGAAATGCCTATCGGAAACTACATCTGAAATGCCTATCAGCACCTATATTTGAAATGCCTATCGGCAACCATATCTGGAATGCCTATCGGCACCTATATTTGAAATGCCTATCGGCTTCTATATCTGAAATGCCTATCGGCACCAATTTTTAAAATGCCAATCGGCAACTATATCTGAAATGCCTATCGGCACCTATATCTGAAATGCCTATCGACACCTATATCTGAAATGCCTATCGACACCTATATCTGAAATGCCTATCGACACCTATATCTGAAATGCCTATCGACACCTATATCTGAAATGCCTATCGACACCTATATCTGAAATGCCTATCGACACCTATATCTGAAATGCCTATCGACACCTATTTTTGAAATGCCTATTGGAAACTACATCTGAAATGCCTATCAGCACCTATATTTGAAATGCCTATCGGCAACCATATCTGGAATGCCTATCGGCACCTATATTTGAAATGCCTATCGGCTTCTATATCTGAAATGCCTATCGGCACCTATTTTTAAAATGCCAATCGGCAACTATATCTGAAATGCCTATCGGCACCTATATCTGAAATTCCTATCGACACCTATATCTGAAATGACTATCGACACCTATATCTGAAATGCCTATCGACACCTATATCTGAAATGCCTATCGACACCTATATCTGAAATGCCTATCGACACCTATATCTGAAATGCCTATCGACACCTATATCTGAAATGCCTATCGACACCTATATCTGAAATGCCTATCGACACCTATTTTTGAAATGCCTATCGGAAACTACATCTGAAATGCCTATCAGCACCTATATTTGAAATGCCTATCGGCAACCATATCTGGAATGCCTATCGGCACCTATATTTGAAATGCCTATCGGCTTCTATATCTGAAATGCCTATCGGCACCTATTTTTAAAATGCCAATCGGCAACTATATCTGAAATGCCTATCGGCACCTATATCTGAAATGCCTATCGACACCTATATCTGAAATGCCTATCGACACCTATATCTGAAATGCCTATCGACACCTATATCTGAAATGCCTATCGACACCTATATCTGAAATGCCTATCGACACCTATATCTGAAATGCCTATCGACACCTATATCTGAAATGCCTATCGACACCTATATCTGAAATGCCTATTGACACCTATACCTGAAATGCCTATCGACACCTATTTTTGAAATGCCTATCGGAAACTACATCTGAAATGCCTATCAGCACCTATATTTGAAATGCCTATCGGCAACCATTTCTGGAATGCCTATCGGCACCTATATTTGAAATGCCTATCGGCTTCTATATCTGAAATGCCTATCGGCACCTATTTTTAAAATGCCAATCGGCAACTATATCTGAAATGCCTATCGGCACCTATATCTGAAATGCCTATCGACACCTATATCTGAAAGCCTATCGACACCTATATCTGAAATGCCTATCGACACCTATATCTGAAATGCCTATCGACACCTATATCTGAAATGCCAATCGACACCTATATCTGAAATGCCTATCGACACCTATATCTGAAATGCCTATCGACACCTATTTTTGAAATGCCTATCGGAAACTACATCTGAAATGCCTATCAGCACCTATATTTGAAATGCCTATCGGCAACCATATCTGGAATGCCTATCGGCACCTATATTTGAAATGCCTATCGGCTTCTATATCTGAAATGCCTATCGGCACCTATTTTTAAAATGCCAATCGGTAACTATATCTGAAATACCTATCGGCACCCTTATCTGAAATGCCTATCGACACCTATATCGGAAATGCCTATCGACACCTATATCTGAAATGCCTATCGACACCTATATCTGAAATGCCTATCGACACCTATATCTGAAATGCCTATCGACACCTATATCTGAAATGCCTATCGTCACCTATATCTGAAATGCCTATCGACACCTATATCTGAAATGCCTATCGACACCTATATCTGAAATGCCTATCGACACCTATTTTTGAAATGCCTATCGGAAACTACATCTGAAATGCCTATCAGCACCTATATTTGAAATGCCTATCGGCAACCATATCTGGAATGCCTATCGGCACCTATATTTGAAATGCCTATCGGCTTCTATATCTGAAATGCCTATCGGCACCTATTTTTAAAATGCCAATCGGCAACTATATCTGAAATGCCTATCGGCACCTATATCTGAAATGCCTATCGACACCTATATCTGAAATGCCTATCGACACCTATATCTGAAATGCCTATCGACACCTATATCTGAAATGCCTATCGACACCAATATCTGAAATGCCTATCGACACCTATATCTGAAATGCCTTTAGACACCTATA
Organism: Venustoraphidia nigricollis; assembly: GCA_034508555.1. NCBI lineage: Eukaryota > Metazoa > Arthropoda > Insecta > Raphidioptera > Raphidiidae > Venustoraphidia > Venustoraphidia nigricollis. Next base: position 23,666 of record JAVRKA010000234.1, read on the forward strand.
TCTGAAATGCCTATCGACACCTATATCTGAAATGCCTATCGACACCTATTTTTGAAATGCCTATCGGAAACTACATCTGAAATGCCTATCAGCACCTATATTTGAAATGCCTATCGGCAACCATATCTGGAATGCCTATCGGTACCTATATTTGAAATGCCTATCGGCTTCTATATCTGAAATGCCTATCGGCACCTATTTTTAAAATGCCAATCGGCAACTATAACTGAAATGCCTATCGGCACCTATATCTGAAATGCCTATCGACACCTATATCTGAAGTGCCTATCGACACCTATATCTGAAATGCCTATCGACACCTATATCTGAAATGCCTATCGACACCTATATCTGAAATGCCTATCGACACCTATATCTGAAATGCCTATCGACACCTATATCTGAAATGCCTATCGACACCTATATCTGAAATGCCTATCGACACCTATATCTGAAATGCCTATCGACACCTATATCTGAAATGCCTATCGGCACCTATTTTTAAAATGCCAATCGGCAACTATATCTGAAATGCCTATCGGCACCTATATCTGAAATGCCTATCGACACCTATATCTGAAATACCTATCGACACCTATATCTGAAATGCCTATCGACACCTAAATCTGAAATGCCTATCGACATCTATATCTGAAATGCCTATCGACACCTATATCTGAAATGCCTATCGACACCTATATCTGAAATGCCTATCGACACCTATATCTGAAGTGCCTATCGACACCTATATCTGAAATGCCTATCGACACCTATATCTGAAATGCCTATCGACACCTATATCTGAAATGCCTATCGACACCTATATCTGAAATGCCTATCGACACCTATATCTGAAATGCCTATCGACACCTATATCTGAAATGCCTATCGACACCTATTTTTGAAATGCCTATCGGAAACTACATCTGAAATGCCTATCAGCACCTATATTTGAAATGCCTATCGGCAACCATATCTGGAATGCCTATCGGCACCTATATTTAAAATGCCTATCGGCTTCTATATCTGAAATGCCTATCGGCACCTATTTTTAAAATGCCAATCGGCAACTATATCTGAAATGCCTATCGGCACCTATATCTGAAATGCCTATCGACCACCTATATCTGAAATGCCTATCGACACCTATATCTGAAATGCCTATCGACACCTATATCTGAAATGCCTATCGACACCTATATCTGAAATGCCTATCGACACCTATATCTGAAATGCCTATCGACACCTATATCTGAAATGCCTATCGACACCTATATCTGAAATGCCTATCGACACCTATTTTTGAAATGCCTATCGGAAACTACATCTGAAATGCCTATCAGCACCTATATTTGAAATGCCTATCGGCAACTATATCTGGAATGCCTATCGGCACCTATATTTGAAATGCCTATCGGCTTCTATATCTGAAATGCCTATCGGCACCTATTTTTAAAATGCCAATCGACAACTATATCTTAAATGCCTATTGGCACCTATATCTGAAATGCCTATCGACACCTATATCTGAAATGCCTATCGACACCTATATCTGAAATGCCTATCGACACCTATATCTGAAATGCCTATCGACACCTATATCTGAAATGCCTATCGACACCTATATCTGAAATGCCTATCGACACCTATATCTGAAATGCCTATCGACACCTATATCTGAAATGCCTATCGACACCTATATCTGAAATGCCTATCGACACCTATTTTTGAAATGCCTATCGGAAACTACATCTGAAATGCCTATCAGCACCTATATTTGAAATGCCTATCGGCAACCATATCTGGAATGCCTATCGGCACCTATATTTGAAATGCCTATCGGCTTCTATATCTGAAATGCCTATCGGCACCTATTTTTAAAATGCCAATCGGCAACTATATCTGAAATGCCTATCGGCACCTATATCTGAAATGCCTATCGACACCTATATCTGAAATGCCTATCGACACCTATATCTGAAATGCCTATCGACACCAATATCTGAAATGCCTATCGACACCTATATCTGAAATGCCTATCGACACCTATATCTGAAATGTCTATCGACACCTATATCTGAAATGCCTATCGACACCTATATCTGAAATGCCTATCGACACCTATTTTTGAAATGCCTATCGGAAACTACATCTGAAATGCCTATCAGCACCTATATTTGAAATGCCTATCGGCAACTATATCTGGAATGCCTATCGGCACCTATATTTGAAATGCCTATCGGCTTCTATATCTGAAATGCCTATCGGCACCTATTTTTAAAATGCCAATCGGCAACTATATCTGAAATGCCTATCGGCACCTATATCTGAAATGCCTATCGACACCTATATCTGAAATGCCTATCGACACCTATATCTGAAATGCCTATCGACACCTATATCTGAAATGCCTATCGACACCTATATCTGAAATGCCTATCGACACCTATATCTGAAATGCCTATCGACACCTATATCTGAAATGCCTATCGACACCTATATCTGAAATGCCTATCGACACCTATTTTTGAAATGCCTATCGGAAACTACATCTGAAATGCCTATCAGCACCTATATTTGAAATGCCTATCGGCAACCATATCTGGAATGCCTATCGGCACCTATATTTGAAATGCCTATCGGCTTCTATATCTGAAACGCCTATCGGCACCTATTTTTAAAATGCCAATCGGCAACTATATCTAAAATGCCTATCGGCACCTATATCTGAAATGCCTATCGACACCTATATCTGAAATGCCTATCGACACCTATATCTGAAATGCCTATCAACACCTATATCTGAAATGCCTATCGACACCTATATTTGAAATGCCTATCGACACCTATATCTGAAATGCCTATCGACACCTATTTTTGAATTGCCAATCGGAAACTACATCTGAAATGCCTATCAGCACCTATATTTGAAATGCCTATCGGCAACCATATCTGGAATGCCTATCGGCACCTATATTTGAAATGCCTATCGTCTTCTATATCTGAAATGCCTATCGGCACCTATTTTTAAAATGCCAATCGGCAACTATATCTGAAATGCCTATCGGCACCTATATCTGAAATGCCTATCGACACCTATATCTGAAATGCCTATCGACACCTATATCTGAAATGCCTATCGACACCTATATCTGAAATGCCTATCGAAACCTATATCTGAAATGCCTATCGACACCTATATCTGAAATGCCTATCGACACCTATATCTGAAATGCCTATCGACACCTATATCTGAAATGCCTATCGACACCTATTTTTGAAATGCCTATCGGAAACTACATCTGAAATGCCTATCAGCACCTATATTTGAAATGCCTATCGGCAACCACATCTGGAATGCCTATCGGCACCTATATTTGAAATGCCTATCGGCTTCTATATCTGAAATGCATATCGGCACCTATTTTTAAAATGCCAATCGGCAACTATATCTGAAATGCCTATCGGCACCTATATCTGAAATGCCTATCGACACCTATATCTGAAATGCCTATCGACACCTATATCTGAAATACCTATCGACACCTATATCTGAAATGCCTATCGACACCTATATCTGAAATGCCTATCGACACCTATATCTGAAATGCCTATCGACACCTATATCTGAAATGCCTATCGACACCTATATCTGAAATGCCTATCGACACTTATATCTGAAATGCCTATCGACACCTATATCTGAAATGCCTATCGACACCTATATCTGAAATGCCTATCGACACCTATATCTGAAATGCCTATCGACACCTATATCTGAAATCCCTATCGACACCTATATCTGAAATGCCTATCGACACCTATTTTTTAAATGCCTATCGGAAACTACATCTGAAATGCCTATCAGCACCTATATTTGAAATGCCTATCGGCAACCATATCTGGAATGCCTATCGGCACCTATATTTGAAATGCCTATCGGCTTCTATATCTGAAATGCCTATCGGCACCTATTTTTAAAATGCCAATCGGCAACTATATCTGAAATGCCTATCGGCACCTATATCTGAAATGCCTATCGACACCTATATCTGAAATGCCTATCGACACCTATATCTGAAATGCCTATCGACACCTATATCTGAAATGCCTATCGACACCTTTATCTGAAATGCCTATCGACACATATATCTGAAATGCCTATCGACACCTATATCTGAAATGCCTATCGACACCTATATCTGAAATGCCTATCGACACCTATTTTTGAAATGCCTATCGGAAACTACATCTGAAATGCCTATCAGCACCTATATTTGAAATGCCTATCGGCAACCATATCTGGAATGCCTATCGGCACCTATATTTGAAATGCCTATCGGCTTCTATATCTGAAATGCCTATCGGCACCTATTTTTAAATTGCCAATCGGCAACTATATCTGAAATGCCTATCGGCACCTATATCTGAAATGCTTATCGACACCTATATCTGAAATGCCTATCGACACCTATATCTGAAATGCCTATCGACACCTATATCTGAAATGCCTATCGACACCTATATCTGAAATGCCTATCGACACCTATATCTGAAATGCCTATCGACACCTATATCTGAAATGCCTATCGACACCTATATCTGAAATGCCTATCGACACCTATATCTGAAATGCCTATCGACACCTATTTTTGAAATGCCTATCGGAAACTACATCTGAAATGCCTATCAGCACCTATATTTGAAATGCCTATCGGCAACCATATCTGGAATGCCTATCGGCACCTATATTTGAAATGCCCATCGGCTTCTATATCTGAAATGCCTATCGGCACCTATTTTTAAAATGCCAATCGGCAACTATATCTGAAATGCCTATCGGCACTTATATCTGAAATGCCTATCGACACCTATATCTGAAATGCCTATCGACACCTATATCTGAAATGCCTATCGACACCTATATCTGAAATGCCTATCGACACCTATTTTTGAAATGCCTATCGGAAACTACATCTGAAATGCCTATCAGCACCTATATTTGAAATGCCTATCAGCAACCATATCTGGAATGCCTATCGGCACCTATATTTGAAATGCTTATCGGCTTCTATATCTGAAATGCCTATCGGCAACTATTTTTAAAATGCCAATCGGCAACTATATCTGAAATGCCTATCGGCACCTATATCTGAAATGCCTATCGACACCTATATCTGAAATGCCTATCGACACCTATATCTGAAATGCCTATCGACACCTATATCTGAAATGCCTATCGACACCTATATCTGAAATGCCTATCGACACCTATATCTGAAATGCCTATCGACACCTATATCTGAAATGCCTATCGACACCTATATCTGAAATGCCTATCGACACCTATTTTTCAAATGCCTATCGGAAACTACATCTGAAATGCCTATCAGCACCTATATTTGAAATGCCTATCGGCAACCATATCTGGAATGCCTATCGGCACCTATATTTGAAATGCCTATCGGCTTCTATATCTGAAATGCCTATCGGCACCTATTTTTAAAATGCCAATCGGCAACTATATCTGAAATGCCTATCGGCACCTATATCTGAAATGCCTATCGACACCTATATCTGAAATGCCTATCGACACCTATATCTGAAATGCCTATCGACACCTATATCTGAAATGCCTATCGACACCTATATCTGAAATGCCTATCGACACCTATATCTGAAATGCCTATCGACACCTATATCTGAAATGCCTATCGACACCTATATCTGAAATGTCTATCGACACCTATATCTGAAATGCCTATCGACACCTATTTTTGAAATGCCTATCGGAAACTACATCTGAAATGCCTATCAGCACCTATATTTGAAATGCCTATCGGCAACCATATCTGAAATGCCTATCGGCACCTATATTTGAAATGCCTATCGGCTTCTATATCTGAAATGCCTATCGGCACCTATTTTTAAAATGCCAATCGGCAACTATATCTGAAATGCCTATCGGCACCTATATCTGAAATGCCTATCGACACCTATATCTGAAATGCCTATCGACACCTATATCTGAAATGCCTATCGACACCTATATCTGAAATGCCTATCGACACCTATATCTGAAATGCCTATCGGCACCTATATCTGAAATGCCTATCGACACCTATATCTGAAATGCCTATCGACACCTATATCTTAAATGCCTATCGACACCTATTTTTGAAATGCCTATCGGAAACTACATCTGAAATGCCTATCAGCACCTATATTTGAAATGCCTATCGGCAACCATATCTGGAATGCCTATCGGCACCTATATTTGAAATGCCTATCGGCTTCTATATCTGAAATGCCTATCGGCACCTATTTTTAAATTGCCAATCGGCAACTATATCTGAAATGCCTATCGGCACCTATATCTGAAATGCCTATCGACACCTATATCTGAAATGCCTATCGACACCTATATCTGAAATGCCTATCGACACCTATATCTGAAATGCCTATCGACACCTATATCTGAAATGCCTATCGACACCTATATCTGAAATGCCTATCGACACCTATATCTGAAATGCCCATCGACACCTATATCTGAAATGCCTATCGACACCTATATCTGAAATGCCTATCGACACCTATTTTTGAAATGCCTATCGGAAACTACATCTGAAATGCCTATCAGCACCTATATTTGAAATGCCTATCGGCAACCATATCTGGAATGCCTATCGGCACCTATATTTGAAATGCCTATCGGCTTCTATATCTGAAATGCCTATCGGCACCTATTTTTAAAATGCCAATCGGCAACTATATCTGAAATGCCTATCGACACCTATATCTGAAATGCCTATCGACACCTATATCTGAAATGCCTATCGACACCTATATCTGAAATGCCTATCGACACCTATATCTGAAATGCCTATCGACACCTATATCTGAAATGCCTATCGACACCTATTTTTGAAATGCCTATCGGAAACTACATTTGAAATGCCTATCAGCACATGTATTTGAAATGCCTATCGGCAACCATATCTGGAATGCCTATTGGCACCTATATTTGAAATGCCTATCGGCTTCTATATCTGAAATGCCTATCGGCACCTATTTTTAAAATGCCAATCGGCAACTATATCTGAAATGCCTATCGGCACCTATATCTGAAATGCCTATCGACACCTATATCGGAAATGCCTATCGACACCTATATCTGAAATGCCTATCGACACCTATATCTGAAATGCCTATCGACACCTATATCTGAAATGCCTATCGACACCTATATCTGAAATGCCTATCGACACCTATATCTGAAATGCCTATCGACACCTATATCTGAAATGCCTATCGACACCTATATCTGAAATGCCTATCGACACCTATATCTGAAATGCCTTTAGACACCTATATCTGAAATGCCTATCGACACCTATATCTGAAATGCCTATCGACACCTATTTTTGAAATGCCTATCGGAAACTACATCTGAAATGCCTATCAGCACCTATATTTGAAATGCCTATCAGCAACCATATCTGGAATGCCTATCGGCACCTATATTTGAAATGCCTAACGGCTTCTATATCTGAAATGCCTATCGGCACCAATTTTTAAAATGCCAATCGGCAACTATATCTGAAATGCCTATCGGCACCTATAATTGAAATGCCTATCGACACCTATATCTAAAATGCCTATCGACACCTATATCTGAAATGCCTATCGACACCTATATCTGAAATGCCAATCGACACCTATATCTGAAATGCTTATCGACACCTATATCTGAAATGCCTATCGACACCTATATCTGAAATGCCTATCGACACCTATATCTGAAATGCCTATCGGCAACCATATCTGGAATGCCTATCGGCACCTATATTTGACATGCCTATCGGCTTCTATATCTGAAATGCCTATCGGCACCTATTTTTAAAATGCCAATTGGCAACTATAACTGAAATGCCTATCAGCACCTATATCTGAAATGCCTATCGACACCTATATCTGAAATGCCTATCGACACCTATATCTGAAATGCCTATCGACACCTATATCTGAAATGCCTATCGACACCTATATCTGAAATGCCTATCGACACCTATATCTGAAATGCCTATCGACACCTATATCTGAAATGCCTATCGACACCTATATCTGAAATGCCTATCGGCACCTATTTTTAAAATGCCAATCGGCAACTATATCTGAAATGCCTATCGGCACCTATATCTGAAATGCCTATCGACACCTATATCTGAAATACCTATCGACACCTATATCTGAAATGCCTATCGACACCTATATCTGAAATGCCTATCGACATCTATATCTGAAATGCCTATCGACACCTATATCTGAAATGCCTATCGACACCTATATCTGAAATGCCTATCGACACCTATATCTGAAGTGCCTATCGACACCTATATCTGAAATGCCTATCGACACCTATATCTGAAATGCCTATCGACACCTATATCTGAAATGCCTATCGACACCTATATCTGAAATGCCTATCGACACCTATATCTGAAATGCCTATCGACACCTATATCTGAAATGCCTATCGACACCTATATCTGAAATGCCTATCGACACCTATTTTTGAAATGCCTATCGGAAACTACATCTGAAATGCCTATCAGCACCTATATTTGAAATGCCTATCGGCAACCATATCTGGAATGCCTATCGGCACCTATATTTGAAATGCCTATCGGCTTCTATATCTGAAATGCCTATCGGCACCAATTTTTAAAATGCCAAACGGCAACTATATCTGAAATGATTATCGGCACCTATATCTGAAATGCCTATCGACACCTATATCTGAAATGCCTATCGACACCTATATCTGAAATGCCTATCGACACCTATATCTGAAATGCCTATCGACACCTATATCTGAAATGCCTATCGACACCTATTTTTGAAATGCCTATCGGAAACTACATCTGAAATGCCTATCAGCACCTATATTTGAAATGCCTATCGGCAACCATATCTGGAATGCCTATCGGCACCTATATTTGAAATGCCTATCGGCTTCTATATCTGAAATGCCTATCGGCACCTATTTTTAAAATGCCAATCGGCAACTATATCTGAAATGCCTATCGGCACCTATATCTAAAATTCCTATCGACACCTATATCTGAAATGACTATCGACACCTATATCTGAAATGCCTATCGACACCTATATCTGAAATGCCTATCGACACCTATATCTGAAATGCCTATCGACACCTATATCTGAAATGCCTATCGACACCTATATCTGAAATGCCTATCGACACCTATATCTGAAATGCCTATCGACACCTATTTTTGAAATGCCTATCGGAAACTACATCTGAAATGCCTATCAGCACCTATATTTGAAATGCCTATCGGCAACCATATCTGGAATGCCTATCGGCACCTATATTTGAAATGCCTATCGGCTTCTATATCTGAAATGCCTATCGGCACCTATTTTTAAAATGCCAATCGGCAACTATATCTGAAAAGCCTATCGGCACCTATATCTGAAATGCCTATCGACACCTATATCTGAAATGCCTATCGACACCTATATCTGAAATGCCTATCGACACCTATATCTGAAATGCCTATCGACACCTATATCTGAAATGCCTATCGACACCTATATCTGAAATGCCTATCGACACCTATATCTGAAATGCCTATCGACACCTATATTTGAAATGCCTATCGACACCTATATCTGAAATGCCTATCGACACCTATTTTTGAAATGCCTATCGGAAACTACATCTGAAATGCCTATCAGCACCTATATTTGAAATGCCTATCGGCAACCATATCTGGAATGCCTATCGGCACCTATATTTGAAATGCCTATCGGCTTCTATATCTGAAATGCCTATCGGCACCTATTTTTAAAATACCAATCGGCAACTATATCTGAAATGCCTATCGGCACCTATATCTGAAATGCCTATCGACACCTATATCTGAAATGCCTATCGACACCTATATCTGAAATGCCTATCGACACCTATATCTGAAATGCCTATCGACACCTATATCTGAAATGCCTATCGACACCTATATCTGAAATGCCTATCGACACCTATATCTGAAATGCCTATCGACACCTATTTTTGAAATGCCTATCGGAAACTACATCTGAAATGCCTATCAGTACCTATATTTGAAATGCCTATCGGCAACCATATCTGGAATGCCTATCGGCACCTATATTTGAAATGCCTATCGGCTTCTATATCTGAAATGCCTATCGGCACCTATTTTTAAAATGCCAATCGGTAACTATATCTGAAATACCTATCGGCACCCTTATCTGAAATGCCTATCGACACCTATATCTGAAATGCCTATCGACACCTATATCTGAAATGCCTATCGACACCTTTATCTGAAATGCCTATCGACACCTATATCTGAAATGCCTATCGACACCTATATCTGAAATGCCTATCGTCACCTATATCTGAAATGCCTATCGACACCTATATCTGAAATGCCTATCGACACCTATATCTGAAATGCCTATCGACACCTATTTTTGAAATGCCTATCGGAAACTACATCTGAAATGCCTATCAGCACCTATATTTGAAATGCCTATCGGCAACCATATCTGGAATGCCTATCGGCACCTATATTTGAAATGCCTATCGGCTTCTATATCTGAAATGCCTATCGGCACCTATTTTTAAAATGCCAATCGGCAACTATATCTGAAATGCCTATCGGCACCTATATCTGAAATGCCTATCGACACCTATATCTGAAATGCCTATCGACACCTATATCTGAAATGCCTATCGACACCTATATCTGAAATGCCTATCGACACCAATATCTGAAATGCCTATCGACACCTATATCTGAAATGCCTTTAGACACCTATATCCGAAATGCCTATCGACACCTATATCTGAAATGCCTATCGACACCTATTTTTGAAATGCCTATCGGAAACTACATCTGAAATGCCTATCAGCACCTATATTTGAAATGCCTATCGGCAACCATATCTGGAATGCCTATCGGCACCTATATTTGAAATGCCTATCGGCTTCTATATCTGAAATGCCTATCGGCACCTATTTTTAAAATGCCAATCGGCAACTATAACTGAAATGCCTATCGGCAACTATATCTGAAATGCCTATCGACACCTATATCTGAAATGCCTATCGACACCTATATCTGAAATGCCTATCGACACCTATATCTGAAATGCCTATCGACACCTATATCTGAAATGCCTATCGACACCTATATCTGAAATGCCTATCGACACCTATATCTGAAATGCCTATCGGCACCTATTTTTAAAATGCCAATCGGCAACTATATCTGAAATGCCTATCGGCACCTATATCTGAAATGCCTATCGACACCTATATCTGAAATACCTATCGACACCTATATCTGAAATGCCTATCGACACCTATATCTGAAATGCCTATCGACATCTATATCTGAAATGCCTATCGACACCTATATCTGAAATGCCTATCGACACCTATATCTGAAATGCCTATCGACACCTATATCTGAAGTGCCTATCGACACCTATATCTGAAATGCCTATCGACACCTATATCTGAAATGCCTATCGACACCTATATCTGAAATGCCTATCGACACCTATATCTGAAATGCCTATCGACACCTATATCTGAAATGCCTATCGACACCTATATCTGAAATGCCTATCGACACCTATTTTTGAAATGCCTATCGGAAACTACATCTGAAATGCCTATCAGCACCTATATTTGAAATGCCTATCGGCAACCATATCTGGAATGCCTATCGGCACCTATATTTGAAATGCCTATCGGCTTCTATATCTGAAATGCCTATCGGCACCTATTTTTAAAATGCCAATCGGCAACTATATCTGAAATGCCTATCGGCACCTATATCTGAAATGCCTATCGACCACCTATATCTGAAATGCCTATCGACACCTATATCTGAAATGCCTATCGACACCTATATCTGAAATGCCTATCGACACCTATATCTGAAATGCCTATCGACACCTATATCTGAAATGCCTATCGACACCTATATCTGAAATGCCTATCGACACCTATATCTGAAATGCCTATCGACACCTATTTTTGAAATGCCTATCGGAAACTACATCTGAAATGCCTATCAGCACCTATATTAGAAATGCGTATCGGCAACCATATCTGGAATGCCTATCGGAACCTATATTTGAAATGCCTATCGGCTTCTATATCTGAAATGCCTATCGGCACCTATTTTTAAAATGCCAATCGACAACTATATCTGAAATTCCTATTGGCACCTATATCTGAAATGCCTATCGACACCTATATCTGAAATGCCTATCGACACCTATATCTGAAATGCCTATCGACACCTATATCTGAAATGCCTATCGACACCTATATCTGAAATGCCTATCGACACCTATATCTGAAATGCCTATCGACACCTATATCTGAATGCCTATCGACACCTATATCTGAAATGCCTATCGACACCTATATCTGAAATGCCTATCGACACCTATTTTTGAAATGCCTATCGGAAACTACATCTGAAATGCCTATCAGCACCTATATTTGAAATGCCTATCGGCAACCATATCTGGAATGCCTATCGGCACCTATATTTGAAATGCCTATCGGCTTCTATATCTGAAATGCCTATCGGCACCTATTTTTAAAATGCCAATCGGCAACTATATCTGAAATGCCTATCGGCACCTATATCTGAAATGCCTATCGACACCTATATCTGAAATGCCTATCGACACCTATATCTGAAATGCCTATCGACACCTATATCTGAAATGCCTATCGACACCTATATCTGAAATGCCTATCGACACCTATATCTGAAATGTCTATCGACACCTATATCTGAAATGCCTATCGACACCTATATCTGAAATGCCTATCGACACCTATTTTTGAAATGCCTATCGGAAACTACATCTGAAATGCCTATCAGCACCTATATTTGAAATGCCTATCGGCAACTATATCTGGAATGCCTATCGGCACCTATATTTGAAATGCCTATCGGCTTCTATATCTGAAATGCCTATCGGCACCTATTTTTAAAATGCCAATCGGCAACTATATCTGAAATGCCTATCGGCACCTATATCTGAAATGCCTATCGACACCTATATCTGAAATGCCTATCGACACCTATATCTGAAATGCCTATCGACACCTATATCTGAAATGCCTATCGACACCTATATCAGAAATGCCTATCGACACCTATATCTGAAATGCCTATCGACACCTATATCTGAAATGCCTATCGACACCTATATCTGAAATGCCTATCGACACCTATTTTTGAAATGCCTATCGGAAACTACATCTGAAATGCCTATCAGCACCTTTATTTGAAATGCCTATCGGCAACCATATCTGGAATGCCTATCGGCACCTATATTTGAAATGCCTATCGGCTTCTATATCTGAAACGCCTATCGGCACCTATTTTTAAAATGCCAATCGGCAACTATATCTAAAATGCCTATCGGCTCCTATATCTGAAATGCCTATCGACACCTATATCTGAAATGCCTATCGACACCTATATCTGAAATGCCTATCAACACCTATATCTGAAATGCCTATCGACACCTATATCTGAAATGCCTATCGACACCTATATCTGAAATGCCTATCGACACCTATTTTTGAATTGCCTATCGGAAACTACATCTGAAATGCCTATCAGCACCTATATTTGAAATGCCTATCGGCAACCATATCTGGAATGCCTATCGGCACCTATATTTGAAATGCCTATCGTCTTCTATATCTGAAATGCCTATCGGCACCTATTTTTAAAATGCCAATCGGCAACTATATCTGAAATGCCTATCGGCACCTATATCTGAAATGCCTATCGACACCTATATCTGAAATGCCTATCGACACCTATATCTGAAATGCCTATCGACACCTATATCTGAAATGCCTATCGACACCTATATCTGAAATGCCTATCGACACCTATATCTGAAATGCCTATCGACACCTATATCTGAAATGCCTATCGACACCTATATCTGAAATGCCTATCGACACCTATTTTTGAAATGCCTATCGGAAACTACATCTGAAATGCCTATCAGCACCTATATTTGAAATGCCTATCGGCAACCACATCTGGAATGCCTATCGGCACCTATATTTGAAATGCCTGTCGGCTTCTATATCTGAAATGCATATCGGCACCTATTTTTAAAATGCCAATCGGCAACTATATCTGAAATGCCTATCGGCACCTATATCTGAAATGCCTATCGACACATATATCTGAAATGCCTATCGACACCTATATCTGAAATACCTATCGACACCTATATCTGAAATGCCTATCGACACCTATATCTGAAATGCCTATCGACACCTATATCTGAAATGCCTATCGACACCTATATCTGTAATGCCTATCGACACCTATATCTGAAATGCCTATCGACACCTATATCTGAAATGCCTATCGACATCTATATCTGAAATGCCTATCGACACCTATATCTGAAATGCCTATCGACACCTATATCTGAAATGCCTATCGACACCTATATCTGAAATGCCTATCGACACCTACATCTGAAATGCCTATCGACACCTATATCTGAAATGCCTATCGACACCTATATCTGAAATGCCTATCGACACCTATATCTGAAATCCCTATCGACACCTATATCTGAAATGCCTATCGACACCTATTTTTTAAATGCCTATCGGAAACTACATCTGAAATGCCTATCAGCACCTATATTTGAAATGCCTATCGGCAACCATATCTGGAATGCCTATCGGCACCTATATTTGAAATGCCTATCGGCTTCTATATCTGAAATGCCTATCGGCACCTATTTTTAAAATGCCAATCGGCAACTATATCTGAAATGCCTATCGGCACCTATATCTGAAATGCCTATCGACACCTATATCTGAAATGCCTATCGACACCTATATCTGAAATGCCTATCGACACCTATATCTGAAATGCCTATCGAAACCTTTATCTGAAATGCCTATCGACACCTATATCTGAAATGCCTATCGACACCTATATCTGAAATGCCTATCGACACCTATTTTTGAAATGCCTATCGGAAACTACATCTGAAATGCCTATCAGCACCTATATTTGAAATGCCTATCGGCAACCATATCTGGAATGCCTATCGGCACCTATATTTGAAATGCCTATCGGCTTCTATATCTGAAATGCCTATCGGCACCTATTTTTAAATTGCCAATCGGCAACTATATCTGAAATGCCTATCGGCACCTATATCTGAAATGCCTATCGACACCTATATCTGAAATGCCTATCGACACCTATATCTGAAATGCCTATCGACACCTATATCTGAAATGCCTATCGACACCTATATCTGAAATGCCTATCGACACCTATATCTGAAATGCCTATCGACACCTATATCTGAAATGCCTATCGACACCTATATCTGAAATGCCTATCGACACCTATATCTGAAATGCCTATCGACACCTATTTTTGAAATGCCTATCGGAAACTACATCTGAAATGCCTATCAGCACCTATATTTGAAATGCCTATCGGCAACCATATCTGGAATGCCTATCGGCACCTATATTTGAAATGCCTATCGGCTGCTATATCTGAAATGCCTATCGGCACCTATTTTTAAAATGCCAATCGGCAACTATATCTGAAATGCCTATCGGCACCTATATCTGAAATGCCTATCGACACCTATATCTGAAATGCCTATCGACACCTATATTTGAAATGCCTATCGACACCTATATCTGAAATGCCTATCGACACCTATATCTGAAATGCCTATCGACAACTATATCTGAAATGCCTATCGACACCTATATCTGAAATGCCTATCGACACCTATATCTGAAATGCCTATCGACACCTATTTTTGAAATGCCTATCGGAAACTACATCTGAAATGCCTATCAGCACCTATATTTGAAATGCCTATCAGCAACCATATCTGGAATGCCTATCGGCACCTATATTTGAAATGCCTATCGGCTTCTATATATGAAATGCCTATCGGCACCTATTTTTAAAATGCCAATCGGCAACTATATCTGAAATGCCTATCGGCACCTATATCTAAAATGCCTATCGACACCTATATCTGAAATGCCTATCGACACCTATATCTGAAATGCCTATCGACACCTATATCTGAAATGCCTATCGACACCTATATCTGAAATGCCTATCGACACCTATATCTGAAATGCCTATCGACACCTATATCTGAAATGCCTATTGACACCTATATCTGAAATGCCTATCGACACCTATTTTTGAAATGCCTATCGGAAACTACATTTGAAATGCCTATCAGCACCTATATTTGAAATGCCTATCGGCAACCATATCTGGAATGCCCATCGGCACCTATATTTGAAATGCCTATCGGCTTCTATATCTGAAATGCCTATCGGCACCTATTTTTAAAATGCCAATCGGCAACTATATCTGAAATGCCTATCGGCACCTATATCTGAAATGCCTATCGACACCTATATCTGAAATGCCTATCGACACCTATATCTGAAATGCCTATCGACACCTATATCTGAAATGCCTATCGACACCTATATCTGAAATGCCTATCGACACCTATATCTGAAATGCCTATCGACACCTATATCTGAAATGCCTATCGAAACCTATATCTGAAATGCCTATCGACACCTATATCTGAAATGCCTATCGACACCTATTTTTGAAATGCCTATCGGAAACTACATCTGAAATGCCTATCAGCACCTATATTTGAAATGCCTATCGGCAACCATGTCTGGAATGCCTATCGGCACCTATATTTGAAATGCCTATCGGCTTCTATATCTGAAATGCCTATCGGCACTTATTTTTAAAATGCCAATCGGCAACTATATCTGAAATGCCTATCGGCACCTATATCTGAAATGCCTATCGACACCTATATCTGAAATGCCTATCGACACCTATATCTGAAATGCCTATCGACACCTATTTTTGAAATGCCTATCGGAAACTACATCTGAAATGCCTATCAGCACCTATATTTGAAATGCCTATCGGCAATCATATCTGGGATGCCTATCGGCACCTATATTTGAAATGCCTATCGGCTTCTATATCTGAAATGCCTATCGGCACCTATTTTTAAAATGCCAATCGGCAACTATATCTGAAATGCCTAACGGCACCTATATCTGAAATGCCTATCGACACCTATATCTGAAATGCCTATCGACACCTATATCTGAAATGCCTATCGACACCTATATCTGAAATGCCTATCGACACCTATATCTGAAATGCCTATCGACACCTATATCTGAAATGCCTATCGACACCTATATCTGAAATGCCTATCGACACCTATATCTGAAATGCCTATCGACACCTATTTTTGAAATGCCTATCGGAAACTACATCTGAAATGCCTATCAGCACCTATATTTGAAATGCCTATCGGCAACCATATCTGGAATGCCTATCGGCACCTATATTTGAAATGCCTATCGGCTTCTATATCTGAAATGCCTATCGGCACCTATTTTTAAAATGCCAATCGGCAACTATATCTGAAATGCCTATCGGCACCTATATCTGAAATGCCTATCGACACCTATATCTGAAATGCCTATCGACACCTATATCTGAAATGCCTATCGACACCTATATCTGAAATGCCTATCGACACCTATATCTGAAATGCCTATCGACACCTATATCTGAAATGCCTATCGACACCTATATCTGAAATGCCTATCGACACTTATATTTGAAATGCCTATCGACACCTATATCTGAAATGCCTATCGACACCTATTTTTGAAATGCCTATCGGAAACTACATCTGAAATGCCTATCAGCACCTATATTTGAAATGCCTATCGGCAACCATATCTGGAATGCCTATCGGCACCTATATTTGAAATGCCTATCGGCTTCTATATCTGAAATGCCTATCGGCACCTATTTTTAAAATGCCAATCGGCAACTATATCTGAAATGCCTATCGGCACCTATATCTGAAATGCCTATCGACACCTATATCTGAAATGCCTATCGACACCTATATCTGAAATGCCTATCGACACCTATATCTGAAATGCCTATCGACACCTATATCTGAAATGCCTATCGACACCTATATCTGAAATGCCTATCGACACCTATATCTGAAATGCCTATCGACACCTATTTTTTAAATGCCTATCGGAAACTACATCTGAAATGCCTATCTGCACCTATATTTGAAATGCCTATCGGCAACCATATCTGGAATGCCTATCGGCACCTATATTTGAAATGCCTATCGACTTCTATATCTGAAATGCCTATCGGCACCTATTTTTAAAATGCCAATCGGCAACTATATCTGAAATGCCTATCGGCACCTATATCTGAAATGCCTATCGACACCTATATCTGAAATGCCTATCGACACCTATATCTGAAATGCCTATCGACACCTATATCTGAAATGCCTATCGACACCTATATCTGAAATGCCTATCGACACCTATATCTGAAATGCCTATCGACACCTATATCTGAAATGCCTATCGACACCTATATCTGAAATGCCTATCGACACCTATATCTGAAATGCCTATCGACACCTATATCTGAAATGCCTATCGACACCTATTTTTGAAATGCCTATCGGAAACTACATTTGAAATGCCTATCAGCACCTGTATTTGAAATGCCTATCGGCAACCATATCTGGAATGCCTATTGGCACCTATATTTGAAATGCCTATCGGCTTCTATATCTGAAATGCCTATCGGCACCTATTTTTAAAATGCCAATCGGCAACTATATCTGAAATGCCTATCGGCACCTATATCTGAAATGCCTATCGACACCTATATCTAAAATGCCTATCGACACCTATATCTGAAATGCCTATCGACACCTATATCTGAAATGCCTATCGACACCTATTTTTGAAATGCCTATCGGAAACTACATCTGAAATGCCTATCAGCACCTATATTTGAAATGCCTATCGGCAACCATATCTGGAATGCCTATCGGCACCTATATTTGAAATGCCTATCGGCTTCTATATCTGAAATGCCTATCGGCACCTATTTTTAAAATGCCAATCGGCAACTATATCTGAAATGCATATCGGCACCTATATCTGAAATGCCTATCGACACCTATATCTGAAATGCCTATCGACACCTATATCTGAAATGCCTATCGACACCTATATCTGAAATGCCTATCGACACCTATATCTGAAATGCCTATCGGCACCTATTTTTAAAATGCCAATCGGCAACTATATCTGAAATGCCTATCGGCACCTATATCTGAAATGCCTATCGACACCTATATCTGAAATACCTATCGACACCTATATCTGAAATGCCTATCGACACCTATATCTGAAATGCCTATCGACATCTATATCTGAAATGCCTATCGACACCTATATCTGAAATGCCTATCGACACCTATATCTGAAATGCCTATCGACACCTATATCTGAAATGCCTATCGACACCTATATCTGAAATGCCTATCGGCACCTATATCTGAAATGCCTATCGACACCTATATCTGAAATGCCTATCGACACCTATATCTTAAATACCTATCGACACCTATTTTTGAAATGCCTATCGGAAACTACATCTGAAATGCCTATCAGCACCTATATTTGAAATGCCTATCGGCAACCATATCTGGAATGCCTATCGGCACCTATATTTGAAATGCCTATCGGCTTCTATATCTGAAATGCCTATCGGCACCTATTTTTAAATTGCCAATCGGCAACTATATCTGAAATGCCTATCGGCACCTATATCTGAAATGCCTATCGACACCTATATCTGAAATGCCTATCGACACCTATATCTGAAATGCCTATCGACACCTATATCTGAAATGCCTATCGACACCTATATCTGAAATGCCTATCGACACCTATACCTGAAATGCCTATCGACACCTATATCTGAAATGCCTATCGACACCTATATCTGAAATGCCTATCGACACCTATATCTGAAATGCCTATCGACACCTATTTTTGAAATGCCTATCGGAAACTACATCTAAAATGCCTATCAGCACCTATATTTGAAATGCCTATCGGCAACCATATCTGGAATGCCTATCGGCACCTATATTTGAAATGCCTATCGGCTTCTATATCTGAAATGCCTATCGGCACCTATTTTTAAAATGCCAATCGGCAACTATATCTGAAATGCCTATCGGCACCTATATCTGAAATGCCTATCGACACCTATATCTGAAATGCCTATCGACACCTATATCTGAAATGCCTATCGACACCTATATCTGAAATGCCTATCGACACCTATATCTGAAATGCCTATCGACACCTATATCTGAAATGCCTATCGACACCTATATCTGAAATGCCTATCGACACCTATATCTGAAATGCCTATCGACACCTATTTTTGAAATGCCTATCGGAAACTACATTTGAAATGCCTATCAGCACCTGTATTTGAAATGCCTATCGGCAACCATATCTGGAATGCCTATTGGCACCTATATTTGAAATGCCTATCGGCTTCTATATCTGAAATGCCTATCGGCACCTATTTTTAAAATGCCAATCGGCAACTATATCTGAAATGCCTATCGGCACCTATATCTGAAATGCCTATCGACACCTATATCTGAAATGCCTATCGACACCTATATCTGAAATGCCTATCGACACCTATATCTGAAATGCCTATCGACACCTATATCTGAAATGCCTATCGACACCTATATCTGAAATGCCTATCGACACCTATATCTGAAATGCCTATCGACACCTATATCTGAAATGCCTATCGACACCTATTTTTGAAATGCCTATCGGAAACTACATCTGAAATGCCTATCAGCACCTATATTTGAAATGCCTATCGGCAACCATATCTGGAATGCCTATCGGCACCTATATTTGAAATGCCTATCGGCTTCTATATCTGAAATACCTATCGGCACCTATTTTTAAAATGCCAATCGGCAACTATATCTGAAATGCCTATCGGCACTTATATCTGAAATGCCTATCGACACCTATATCTGAAATGCCTATCGACACCTATATCTGAAATGCCTATCGACACCTATATCTGAAATGCCTATCGACACCTATATCTGAAATGCCTATCGACACCTATATCTGAAATGCCTTTAGACACCTATATCTGAAATGCCTATCGACACCTATATCTGAAATGCCTATCGACACCTATTTTTGAAATGCCTATCGGAAACTACATCTGAAATGCCTATCAGCACCTATATTTGAAATGCCTATCAGCAACCATATCTGGAATGCCTATCGGCACCTATATTTGAAATGCCTATCGGCTTCTATATCTGAAATGCCTATCGGCACCAATTTTTAAAATGCCAATCGGCAACTATATCTAAAATGCCTATCGGCACCTATATCTGAAATGCCTATCGACACCTATATCTGAAATGCCTATCGACACCTATATCTGAAATGCCTATCGACACCTATATCTGAAATGCCTATCGACACCTATATCTGAAATGCCTATCGACACCTATATCTGAAATGCCTATCGACACCTATATCTGAAATGCCTATCGACACCTATATCTGAAATGCCTATCGACACCTATTTTTAAAATGTCTATCGGAAACTACATCTGAAATGCCTATCAGCACCTATATTTGAAATGCCTATCGGCAACCATATCTGGAATGCCTATCGGCACCTATATTTGAAATGCCTATCGGCTTCTATATCTGAAATGCCTATCGGCACCTATTTTTAAAATGCCAATCGGCAACTATATCTGAAATGCCTATCGGCACCTATATCTGAAATGCCTATCGACACCTATATCTGAAATGCCTATCGACACCTATATCTGAAATGCCTATCGACACCTATATCTGAAATGCCTATCGACACCTATATCTGAAATGCCTATCGACACCTATATCTGAAATGCCTATCGACACCTATATCTGAAATGCCTATCGACACCTATATCTGAAATGCCTATCGACACCTATTTTTGAAATGCCTATCGGAAACTACATTTGAAATGCCTATCAGCACCTGTATTTGAAATGCCTATCGGCAACCATATCTGGAATGCCTATTGGCACCTATATTTGAAATGCCTATCGGCTTCTATATCTGAAATGCCTATCGGCACCTATTTTTAAAATGCCAATCGGCAACTATATCTGAAATGCCTATCGGCACCTATATCTGAAATGCCTGTCGACACCTATATCTAAAATGCCTATCGACACCTATATCTGAAATGCCTATCGACACCTATATCTGAAATGCCTATCGACACCTATTTTTGAAATGCCTATCGGAAACTACATCTGAAATGCCTATCAGCACCTATATTTGAAATGCCTATCGGCAACCATATCTGGAATGCCTATCGGCACCTATATTTGAAATGCCTATCGGCTTCTATATCTGAAATGCCTATCGGCACCTATTTTTAAAATGCCAATCGGCAACTATATCTGAAATGCCTATCGGCACCTATATCTGAAATGCCTATCGACACCTATATCTGAAACGCCTATCGACACCTATATCTGAAATGCCTATCGACACCTATATCTGAAATGCCTATCGACACCTATATCTGAAATGCCTATCGACACCTATATCTAAAATGCCTATCGACACCTATATCTGAAATGCCTATCGACACCTATATCTGAAATGCCTATCGACACCTATATCTGAAATGCCTATCGACACCTATTTTTGAAATGCCTATCGAAAACTACATCTGAAATGCCTATCAGCACCTATATTTGAAATGCCTATCGGCAACCATATCTGAAATGCCTATCGGCACCTATATTTGAAATGCCTATCGGCTTCTATATCTGAAATGCCTATCGGCACCTATTTTTAAAATGCCAATAGGCAACTATATCTGAAATGCCTATCGGCACCTATATCTGAAATGCCTATCGACACCTATATCTGAAATGCCTATCGACACCTATATCTGAAATGCCTATCGACACCTATATCTGAAATGCCTATCGACACCTATATCTGAAATGCCTATCGATACCTATATCTGAAATGCCTATCGACACCTATATCTGAAATGCCTATCGACACCTATATCTTAAATGCCTATCGACACCTATTTTTGAAATGCCTATCGGAAACTACATCTGAAATGCCTATCAGCACCTATATTTGAAATGCCTATCGGCAACCATATCTGGAATGCCTATCGGCACCTATATTTGAAATGCCTATCGGCTTCTATATCTGAAATGCCTATCGGCACCTATTTTTAAATTGCCAATCGGCAACTATATCTGAGATGCCTATCGGCACCTATATCTGAAATGCCTATCGACACCTATATCTGAAATGCCTATCGGCACCTATATCTGAAATGCCTATCGACACCTATATCTGAAATGCCTATCGACACCTATATCTGAAATGCCTATCGACACCTATACCTGAAATGCCTATCGACACCTATATCTGAAATGCCTATCGACACCTATATCTGAAATGCCTATCGACACCTATATCTGAACTGCCTATCGACACCTATTTTTGAAATGCCTATCGGAAACTACATCTGAAATGCCTATCAGCACCTATATTTGAAATGCCTATCGGCAACCATATCTGGAATGCCTATCGGCACCTATATTTGAAATGCCTATCGGCTTCTATATCTGAAATGCCTATCGGCACCTATTTTTAAAATGCCAATCGGCAACTATATCTGAAATGCCTATCGGCACCTATATCTGAAATGCCTATCGACACCTATATCTGAAATGCCTATCGACACCTATATCTGAAATGCCTATCGACACCTATATCTGAAATGCCTATCGACACCTATATCTGAAATGCCTATCGACACCTATATCTGAAATGCCTATCGACACCTATATCTGAAATGCCTATCGACACCTATTTTTGAAATGCCTATCGGAAACTACATTTGAAATGCCTATCAGCACCTGTATTTGAAATGCCTATCGGCAACCATATCTGGAATGCCTATTGGCACCTATATTTGAAATGCCTATCGGCTTCTATATCTGAAATGCCTATCGGCACCAATTTTTAAAATGCCAATCGGCAACTATATCTGAAATGCCTATCGGCACCTATATCTGAAATGCCTATCGACAATTATATCTGAAATGCCTATCGACACCTATATCTGAAATGCCTATCGACACCTATATCTGAAATGCCTATCGACACCTATATCTGAAATGCCTATCGACACCTATATCTGAAATGCCTATCGACACCTATATCTGAAATGCCTATCGACACCTATATCTGAAATGCCTATCGACACCTATTTTTAAAATGCCTATCGGAAACTACATCTGAAATGCCTATCAGCACCTATATTTGAAATGCCTATCGGCAACCATATCTGGAATGCCTATCGGCACCTATATTTGAAATGCCTATCGGCTTCTATATCTGAAATACCTATCGGCACCTATTTTTAAAATGCCAATCGGCAACTATATCTGAAATGCCTATCGGCACTTATATCTGAAATGCCTATCGACACCTATATCTGAAATGCCTATCGACACCTATATCTGAAATGCCTATCGACACCTATATCTGAAATGCCTATCGACACCTATATCTGAAATGCCTATCGACACCTATATCTGAAATGCCTTTAGACACCTATATCTGAAATGCCTATCGACACCTATATCTGAAATGCCTATCGACACCTATTTTTGAAATGCCTATCGGAAACTACATTTGAAATGCCTATCAGCACCTGTATTTGAAATGCCTATCGGCAACCATATCTGGAATGCCTATTGGCACCTATATTTGAAATGCCTATCGGCTTCTATATCTGAAATGCCTATCGGCACCTATTTTTAAAATGCCAATCGGCAACTATATCTGAAATGCCTATCGGCACCTATATCTGAAATGCCTGTCGACACCTATATCTAAAATGCCTATCGACACCTATATCTGAAATGCCTATCGACACCTATATCTGAAATGCCTATCGACACCTATTTTTGAAATGCCTATCGGAAACTACATCTGAAATGCCTATCAGCACCTATATTTGAAATGCCTATCGGCAACCATATCTGGAATGCCTATCGGCACCTATATTTGAAATGCCTATCGGCTTCTATATCTGAAATGCCTATCGGCACCTATTTTTAAAATGCCAATCGGCAACTATATCTGAAATGCCTATCGGCACCTATATCTGAAATGCCTATCGACACCTATATCTGAAACGCCTATCGACACCTATATCTGAAATGCCTATCGACACCTATATCTGAAATGCCTATCGACACCTATATCTGAAATGCCTATCGACACCTATATCTAAAATGCCTATCGACACCTATATCTGAAATGCCTATCGACACCTATATCTGAAATGCCTATCGACACCTATATCTGAAATGCCTATCGACACCTATTTTTGAAATGCCTATCGAAAACTACATCTGAAATGCCTATCAGCACCTATATTTGAAATGCCTATCGGCAACCATATCTGAAATGCCTATCGGCACCTATATTTGAAATGCCTATCGGCTTCTATATCTGAAATGCCTATCGGCACCTATTTTTAAAATGCCAATAGGCAACTATATCTGAAATGCCTATCGGCACCTATATCTGAAATGCCTATCGACACCTATATCTGAAATGCCTATCGACACCTATATCTGAAATGCCTATCGACACCTATATCTGAAATGCCTATCGACACCTATACCTGAAATGCCTATCGACACCTATATCTGAAATGCCTATCGACACCTATATCTGAAATGCCTATCGACACCTATATCTGAACTGCCTATCGACACCTATTTTTGAAATGCCTATCGGAAACTACATCTGAAATGCCTATCAGCACCTATATTTGAAATGCCTATCGGCAACCATATCTGGAATGCCTATCGGCACCTATATTTGAAATGCCTATCGGCTTCTATATCTGAAATGCCTATCGGCACCTATTTTTAAAATGCCAATCGGCAACTATATCTGAAATGCCTATCGGCACCTATATCTGAACTGCCTATCGACACCTATATCTGAAATGCCTATCGACACCTATATCTGAAATGCCTATCGACACCTATATCTGAAATGCCTATCGACACCTATATCTGAAATGCCTATCGACACCTATATCTGAAATGCCTATCGACACCTATATCTGAAATGCCTATCGACACCTATTTTTGAAATGCCTATCGGAAACTACATTTGAAATGCCTATCAGCACCTGTATTTGAAATGCCTATCGGCAACCATATCTGGAATGCCTATTGGCACCTATATTTGAAATGCCTATCAGCTTCTATATCTGAAATGCCTATCGGCACCTATTTTTAAAATGCCAATCGGCAACTATATCTGAAATGCCTATCGGCACCTATATCTGAAATGCCTATCGACAATTATATCTGAAATGCCTATCGACACCTATATCTGAAATGCCTATCGACACCTATATCTGAAATGCCTATCGACACCTATATCTGAAATGCCTATCGACACCTATATCTGAAATGCCTATCGACACCTATATCTGAAATGCCAATCGACACCTATATCTGAAATGCCTATCGACACCTATTTTTGAAATGCCTATCGGAAACTACATCTGAAATGCCTATCAGCACCTATATTTGAAATGCCTATCGGCAACCATATCTGGAATGCCTATCGGCACCTATATTTGTAATGCCTATCGGCTTCTATATCTGAAATGCCTATCGGCACCTATTTTTAAAATGCCAATCGGCAACTATATCTGAAATGCCTATCGGCACTTATATCTGAAATGCCTATCGACACCTATATCTGAAATGCCTATCGACACCTATATCTGAAATGCCTATCGACACCTATATCTGAAATGCCTATCGACACCTATATCTGAAATGCCTATCGACACCTATATCTGAAATGCCTTTAGACACCTATATCTGAAATGCCTATCGACGCCTATATCTGAAATGCCAATCGACACCTATTTTTGAAATGCCTATCGGAAACTACATCTGGAATGCCTATCAGCACCTATATTTGAAATGCCTATCAGCAACCATATCTGGAATGCCTATCGGCACCTATATTTGAAATGCCTATCGGCTTCTATATCTGAAATGCCTATCGGCACCAATTTTTAAAATGCCAATCGGCAACTATATCTAAAATGCCTATCGGCACCTATATCTGAAATGCCTATCGACACCTATATCTGAAATGCCTATCGACACCTATATCTGAAATGCCTATCGACACCTATATCTGAAATGCCTATCGACACCTATATCTGAAATGCCTATCGACACCTATATCTGAAATGCCTATCGACACCTATATCTGAAATGCCTATCGACACCTATTTTTGAAATGCCTATCGGAAACTACATCTGAAATGCCTATCAGCACCTATATTTGAAATGCCTATCGGCAACCATATCTGGAATGCCTATCGGCACCTATATTTGAAATGCCTATCGGCTTCTATATCTGAAATGCCTATCGGCACCTATTTTTAAAATTCCAATCGGCAACTATATCTGAAATGCCTACCGGCACCTCTATCTGAAATGCCTATCGACACCTATATCTGAAATGACTATCGACACCTATATCTGAAATGCCTATCGACACCTATATCTGAAATGCCTATCGACACCTATATCTGAAATGCCTATCGACACCTATATCTGAAATGCCTATCGACACCTATATCTGAAATGCCTATCGACACCTATATCTGAAATGCCTATCGACACCTATTTTTGAAATGCCTATCGGAAACTACATCTGAAATGCCTATCAGCACCTATATTTGAAATGCCTATCGGCAACCATATCTGGAATGCCTATCGGCACCTATATTTGAAATGCCTATCGGCTTCTATATCTGAAATGCCTATCGGCACCTATTTTTAAAATGCCAATCGGCAACTATATCTGAAATGCCTATCGGCACCTATATCAGAAATGCCTATCGACACCTATATCTGAAATGCCTATCGACACCTATATCTGAAATGCCTATCGACACCTATATCTGAAATGCCTATCGACACCTATATCTGAAATGCCTATCGACACCTATATCTGAAATGCCTATCGACACCTATATCTGAAATGCCTATCGACACCTATATCTGAAATGCCTATCGACACCTATATCTGAAATGCCTATCGACACCTATTTTTGAAATGCCTATCGGAAACTACATCTGAAATGCCTATCAGCACCTATATTTGAAATGCCTATCGGCAACCATATCTGGAATGCCTATCGGCACCTATATTTGAAATGCCTATCGGCTTCTATATCTGAAATGCCTATCGGCACCTATTTTTAAAATGCCAATCGGCAACTATATCTGAAATGCCTATCGGCACCTATATCTGAAATGCCTATCGACACCTATATCTGAAATGCCTATCGACACCTATATTTGAAATGCCTATCGACACCTATATCTGAAATGCCTATCGACACCTATATCTGAAATGCCTATCGACACCTATATCTGAAATGCCTATCGACACCTATATCTGAAATGCCTATCGACACCTATATCTGAAATGCCTATCGACACCAATATCTGAAATGCATATCGACACCTATATCTGAAATGCCTTTAGACACCTATATCTGAAATGCCTATCGACACCTATATCTGAAATGCCTATCGACACCTATTTTTGAAATGCCTATCGGAAACTACATCTGAAATGCCTATCAGCACCTATATTTGAAATGCCTATCGGCAACCATATCTGGAATGCCTATCGGCACCTATATTTGAAATGCCTATCGGCTTCTATATCTGAAATGCCTATCGGCACCTATTTTTAAAATGCCAATCGGCAACTATAACTAAAATGCCTATCGGCACCTATATCTGAAATGCCTATCGACACCTATATCTGAAATGCCTATCGACACCTATATCTGAAATGCCTATCGACACCTATATCTGAAATGCCTATCGACACCTATATCTGAAATGCCTATCGACACCTATATCTGAAATGCCTATCGACACCTATATCTGAAATGCCTATCGACACCTATATCTGAAATGCCTATCGGCACCTATTTTTAAAATGCCAATCGGCAACTATATCTGAAATGCCTATCGGCACCTATATCTGAAATGCCTATCGACACCTATATCTGAAATACCTATCGACACCTATATCTGAAATGCCTATCGACACCTATATCTGAAATGCCTATCGACATCTATATCTGAAATGCCTATCGACACCTATATCTGAAATGCCTATCGACACCTATATCTGAAGTGCCTATCGACACCTATATCTGAAATGCCTATCGACACCTATATCTGAAATGCCTATCGACACCTATATCTGAAATGCCTATCGACACCTATATCTGAAATGCCTATCGACACCTATATCTGAAATGCCTATCGACACCTATATCTGAAATGCCTATCGACACCTATATCTGAAATGCCTATCGACACCTATTTTTGAAATGCCTATCGGAAACTACATCTGAAATGCCTATCAGCACCTATATTTGAAATGCCTATCGGCAACCATATCTGGAATGCCTATCGGCACCTATATTTGAAATGCCTATCGGCTTCTATATCTGAAATGCCTATCGGCACTTATTTTTAAAATGCCAATCGGCAACTATATCTGAAATGCCTATCGGCACCTATATCTGAAATGCCTATCGACCACCTATATCTGAAATGCCTATCGACACCTATATCTGAAATGCCTATCGACACCTATATCTGAAATGCCTATCGACACCTATATCTGAAATGCCTATCGACACCTATATCTGAAATGCCTATCGACACCTATATCTGAAATGCCTATCGACACCTATTTTTGAAATGCCTATCGGAAACTACATCTGAAATGCCTATCAGCACCTATATTTGAGATGCCTATCGGCAACCATATCTGGAATGCCTATCGGCACCTATATTTGAAATGCCTATCGGCTTCTATATCTGAAATGCCTATCGGCACCTATTTTTAAAATGCCAATCGACAACTATATCTGAAATGCCTATCGGCACCTATATCTAAAATGCCTATCGACACCTATATCTGAAATGCCTATCGACACCTATATCTGAAATGCCTATCGACACCTATATCTGAAATGCCTATCGACACCTATATCTGAAATGCCTATCGACACCTATATCTGAAATGCCTATCGACACCTATATCTGAAATGCCTATCGACACCTATATCTGAAATGCCTATCGACACCTATATCTGAAATGCCTATCGACACCTATTTTTGAAATGCCTATCGGAAACTACATCTGAAATGCCTATCAGCACCTATATTTGAAATGCCTATCGGCAACCATATCTGGAATGCCTATCGGCACCTATATTTGAAATGCCTATCGGCTTCTATATCTGAAATGCCTATCAGCACCTATTTTTAAAATGCCAATCGGCAACTATATCTGAAATGCCTATCGGCACCTATATCTGAAATGCCTATCGACACCTATATCTGAAATGCCTATCGACACCTATATCTGAAATGCCTATCGACACCTATATCTGAAATGCCTATCGACACCTATATCTGAAATGCCTATCGACACCTATATCTGAAATGTCTATCGACACCTATATCTGAAATGCCTATCGACACCTATATCTGAAATGCCTATTGACACCTATTTTTGAAATGCCTATCGGAAACTACATCTGAAATGCCTATCAGCACCTATATTTGAAATGCCTATCGGCAACCATATCTGGAATGCCTATCGGCACCTATATTTGAAATGCCTATCGGCTTCTATATCTGAAATGCCTATCGGCACCTATTTTTAAAATGCCAATCGGCAACTATATCTGAAATGCCTATCGGCACCTATATCTGAAATGCCTATCGACCCCTATATCTGAAATGCCTATCGACACCTATATCTGAAATGCCTATCGACACCTATATCTGAAATGCCTATCGACACCTATATCTGAAATGCCTATCGACACCTATATCTGAAATGCCTATCGACACCTATATCTGAAATGCCTATCGACACCTATATCTGAAATGCCTATCGACACCTATATCTGAAATGCCTATCGACACCTATTTTTGAAATGCCTATCGGAAACTACATCTGAAATGCCTATCAGCACCTATATTTGAAATGCCTATAGGCAACCATATCTGGAATGCCTATCGGCACCTATATTTGAAATGCCTATCGGCTTCTATATCTGAAATGCCTATCGGCACCTATTTTTAAAATGCCAATCGGCAACTATATCTGAAATGCCTATCGGCACCTATATCTGAAATGCCTATCGACACCTATATCTGAAATGCCTATCGACACCTATATCTGAAATGCCTATCGACACCTATATCTGAAATGCCTATCGACACCTATATCTGTAATGCCTATCGACACCTATATCTGAAATGCCTATCGACACCTATATCTGAAATGCCTATCGACAACTATATCTGAAATGCCTATCGACACCTATTTTTGAAATGCCTATCAGCACCTATATTTGAAATGCCTATCGGCAACCACATCTGGAATGCCTATCGGCACCTATATTTGAAATGCCTATCGGCTTCTATATCTGAAATGCCTATCGGCACCTATTTTTAAAATGCCAATAGGCAACTATATCTGAAATGCCTATCGGCACCTATATCTGAAATGCCTATCGACCACCTATATCTGAAATGCCTATCGACACCTATATCTGA
The DNA here is from genome assembly GCA_034508555.1 of Venustoraphidia nigricollis. Lineage (NCBI taxonomy): Eukaryota > Metazoa > Arthropoda > Insecta > Raphidioptera > Raphidiidae > Venustoraphidia > Venustoraphidia nigricollis. Next base: position 55,524 of record JAVRKA010000234.1, read on the forward strand.
AATGCCTATCGACACCTATATCTGAAATGCCTATCGACACCTATATCTGAAATGCCTATCGACACCTATATCTGAAATGCCTATCGACACCTATATCTGAAATGCCTATCGACACCTATATCTGAAATGCCTATCGACACCTATTTTTGAATTGCCTATCGGAAACTACATCTGAAATGCCTATCAGCACCTATATTTGAAATGCCTATCGGCAACCATATCTGGAATGCCTATCGGCACCTATATTTGAAATGCCTATCGGCTTCTATATCTGAAATGCCTCTCGGCACCTATTTTTAAAATGCCAATCGGCAACTATATCTGAAATGCCTATCGGCACCTATATCTGAAATGCCTATCGACACCTATATCTGAAATGCCTATCGACACCTATATCTGAAATGCCTATCGACACCTATATCTGAAATGCCTATCGACACCTATTTTTGAAATGCCTATCGGAAACTACATCTGAAATGCCTATCAGCACCTATATTTAAAATGCCTATCGGCAACCACATCTGGAATGCCTATCGGCACCTTATTCGAAATGCCTATCGGCTTCTATATCTGAAATGCATATCGGCACCTATTTTCAAAATGCCAATCGGCAACTATATCTGAAATGCCTATCGGCACCTATATCTGAAGTGCCTATCGACACCTATATCTGAAATGCCTATCGACACCTATATCTGAAATACCTATCGACACCTATATCTGAAATGCCTATCGACACCTAAATCTGAAATGCCTATCGACACCTATATCTGAAATGCCTATCGACACCTATATCTGTAATGCCTATCGACACCTATATCTGAAATGCCTATCGACACCTATATCTGAAATGCCTATCGACACCTATTTTTTAAATGCCTATCGGAAACTACATCTGAAATGCCTATCAGCACCTATATTTGAAATGCCTATCGGCAACCATATCTGGAATGCCTATCGGCACCTATATTTGAAATGCCTATCGGCTTCTATATCTGAAATGCCTATCGGCACCTATTTTTAAAATGCCAATCGGACACTATATCTGAAATGCCTATCGGCACCTATATCTGAAATGCCTATCAAAACCTATATCTGAAATGCCTATCGACACCTATATCTGAAATGCCTATCGACACCTATATCTGAAATGCCTATCGACACCTATATCTGAAATGCCTATCGACACCTATATCTGAAATGCCTATCGACACCTATATCTGAAATGCCTATCGACACCTATATCTGAAATGCCTATCGACACCTATATCTGAAATGCCTATCGACACCTATTTTTGAAATGCCTATCGGAAACTACATCTGAAATGCCTATCGGCAACCATATCTGGAATGCCTATCGGCACCTATATTTGAAATGCCTATCGGCTTCTATATCTGAAATGCCTATCGGCACCTATTTTTAAAATGCCAATCGGCAACTATATCTGAAATGCCTATCGGCACCTATATCTGAAATGCCTATCGACACCTATATCTGAAATGCCTATCGACACCTATATCTGAAATGCCTATCGACACCTATATCTGAAATGCCTATCGACACCTATATCTGAAATGCCTATCGACACCTATATCTGAAATGCCTATCGACACCTATATCTGAAATGCCTATCGACACCTATATCTGAAATGCCTATCGACACCTATTTTTGAAATGCCTATCGGAAACTACATCTGAAATGCCTATCAGCACCTATATTTGAAATGCCTATCGGCAACCATATCTGGAATGCCTATCGGCACCTATATTTGAAATGCCTATCGGCTTCTATATCTGAAATGCCTATCGGCACCTATTTTTAAAATGCCAATCGACAACTATATCTGAAATGCCTATCGGCACCTATATCTAAAATGCCTATCGACACCTATATCTGAAATGCCTATCGACACCTATATCTGAAATGCCTATCGACACCTATATCTGAAATGCCTATCGACACCTATATCTGAAATGCCTATCGACACCTATATCTGAAATGCCTATCGACACCTATATCTGAAATGCCTATCGACACCTATATCTGAAATGCCTATCGACACCTATATCTGAAATGCCTATCGACACCTATTTTTGAAATGCCTATCGGAAACTACATCTGAAATGCCTATCAGCACCTATATTTGAAATGCCTATCGGCAACCATATCTGGAATGCCTATCGGCACCTATATTTGAAATGCCTATCGGCTTCTATATCTGAAATGCCTATCAGCACCTATTTTTAAAATGCCAATCGGCAACTATATCTGAAATGCCTATCGGCACCTATATCTGAAATGCCTATCGACACCTATATCTGAAATGCCTATCGACACCTATATCTGAAATGCCTATCGACACCTATATCTGAAATGCCTATCGACACCTATATCTGAAATGCCTATCGACACCTATATCTGAAATGTCTATCGACACCTATATCTGAAATGCCTATCGACACCTATATCTGAAATGCCTATTGACACCTATTTTTGAAATGCCTATCGGAAACTACATCTGAAATGCCTATCAGCACCTATATTTGAAATGCCTATCGGCAACCATATCTGGAATGCCTATCGGCACCTATATTTGAAATGCCTATCGGCTTCTATATCTGAAATGCCTATCGGCACCTATTTTTAAAATGCCAATCGGCAACTATATCTGAAATGCCTATCGGCACCTATATCTGAAATGCCTATCGACACCTATATCTGAAATGCCTATCGACACCTATATCTGAAATGCCTATCGACACCTATATCTGAAATGCCTATCGACACCTATATCTGAAATGCCTATCGACACCTATATCTGAAATGCCTATCGACACCTATATCTGAAATGCCTATCGACACCTATATCTGAAATGCCTATCGACACCTATATCTGAAATGCCTATCGACACCTATTTTTGAAATGCCTATCGGAAACTACATCTGAAATGCCTATCAGCACCTATATTTGAAATGCCTATCGGCAACCATATCTGGAATGCCTATCGGCACCTATATTTGAAATGCCTATCGGCTTCTATATCTGAAACGCCTATCGGCACCTATTTTTAAAATGTTAATCGGCAACTATATCTAAAATGCCTATCGGCACCTATATCTGAAATGCCTATCGACCCTATATCTGAAATGCCTATCGACACCTATATCTGAAATGCCTATCAACACCTATATCTGAAATGCCTATCGACACCTATATCTGAAATGCCTATCGACACCTATATCTGAAATGCCTATCGACACCTATTTTTGAATTGCCTATCGGAAACTACATCTGAAATGCCTATCAGCACCTATATTTGAAATGCCTATCGGCAACCATATCTGGAATGCCTATCGGCACCTATATTTGTAATGCCTATCGGCTTCTATATCTGAAATGCCTATCGGCACCTATTTTTAAAATGCCAATCGGCAACTATATCTGAAATGCCTATCGGCACCTATATCTGAAATGCCTATCGACACCTATATCTGAAATGCCTATCGACACCTATATCTGAAATGCCTATCGACACCTATATCTGAAATGCCTATCGACACCTATATCTGTAATGCCTATCGACACCTATATCTGAAATGCCTATCGACACCTATATCTGAAATGCCTATCGGCAACTATATCTGAAATGCCTATCGACACCTATTTTTGAAATGCCTATCAGCACCTATATTTGAAATGCCTATCGGCAACCACATCTGGAATGCCTATCGGCACCTATATTTGAAATGCCTATCGGCTTCTATATCTGAAATGCCTATCGGCACCTATTTTTAAAATGCCAATCGGCAACTATATCTGAAATGCCTATCGGCACCTATATCTGAAATGCCTATCGACCACCTATATCTGAAATGCCTATCGACACCTATATCTGAAATGCCTATCGACACCTATATCTGAAATGCCTATCGACACCTATATCTGAAATGCCTATCGACACCTATATCTGAAATGCCTATCGACACCTATATCTGAAATGCCTATCGACACCTATATCTGAAATGCCTATCGACACCTATTTTTGAATTGCCTATCGGAAACTACATCTGAAATGCCTATCAGCACCTATATTTGAAATGCCTATCGGCAACCATATCTGGAATGCCTATCGGCACCTATATTTGAAATGCCTATCGGCTTCTATATCTGAAATGCCTCTCGGCACCTATTTTTAAAATGCCAATCGGCAACTATATCTGAAATGCCTATCGGCACCTATATCTGAAATGCCTATCGACACCTATATCTGAAATGCCTATCGACACCTATATCTGAAATGCCTATCGACACCTATATCTGAAATGCCTATCGACACCTATTTTTGAAATGCCTATCGGAAACTACATCTGAAATGCCTATCAGCACCTATATTTAAAATGCCTATCGGCAACCACATCTGGAATGCCTATCGGCACCTTATTTGAAATGCCTATCGGCTTCTATATCTGAAATGCATATCGGCACCTATTTTTAAAATGCCAATCGGCAACTATATCTGAAATGCCTATCGGCACCTATATCTGAAGTGCCTATCGACACCTATATCTGAAATGCCTATCGACACCTATATCTGAAATACCTATCGACACCTATATCTGAAATGCCTATCGACACCTAAATCTGAAATGCCTATCGACACCTATATCTGAAATGCCTATCGACACCTATATCTGTAATGCCTATCGACACCTATATCTGAAATGCCTATCGACACCTATATCTGAAATGCCTATCGACACCTATTTTTTAAATGCCTATCGGAAACTACATCTGAAATGCCTATCAGCACCTATATTTGAAATGCCTATCGGCAACCATATCTGGAATGCCTATCGGCACCTATATTTGAAATGCCTATCGGCTTCTATATCTGAAATGCCTATCGGCACCTATTTTTAAAATGCCAATCGGACACTATATCTGAAATGCCTATCGGCACCTATATCTGAAATGCCTATCAAAACCTATATCTGAAATGCCTATCGACACCTATATCTGAAATGCCTATCGACACCTATATCTGAAATGCCTATCGACACCTATATCTGAAATGCCTATCGACACCTATATCTGAAATGCCTATCGACACCTATATCTGAAATGCCTATCGACACCTATATCTGAAATGCCTATCGACACCTATATCTGAAATGCCTATCGACACTTATTTTTGAAATGCCTATCGGAAACTACATCTGAAATGCCTATCGGCAACCATATCTGGAATGCCTATCGGCACCAATATTTGAAATGCCTATCGGCTTCTATATCTGAAATGCCTATCGGCACCTATTTTTAAAATGCCAATCGGCAACTATATCTGAAATGCCTATCGGCACCTATATCTGAAATGCCTATCGACACCTATATCTGAAATGCCTATCGACACCTATATCTGAAATGCCTATCGACACCTATATCTGAAATGCCTATCGACACCTATATCTGAAATGCCTATCGACACCTATATCTGAAATGCCTATCGACACCTATATCTGAAATGCCTATCGACACCTATATCTGAAATGCCTATCGACACCTATTTTTGAAATGCCTATCGGAAACAACATCTGAAATGCCTATCAGCACCTATATTTGAAATGCCTATCGGCTACCATATCTGGAATGCCTATCGGCACCTATATTTGAAATGCCTATCGGCTTCTATATCTGAAATGCCTATCGGCACCTATTTTTAAAATGCCAATCGGCAATTATATCTGAAATGCCTATCGGCACCTATATCTGAAATGCCTATCGACACCTATATCTGAAATGCCTATCGACACCTATATCTGAAATGCCTATCGACACCTATATCTGAAATGCCTATCGACACCTATATCTGAAATGCCTATCGACACCTATATATGAAATGCCTATCGACACCTATATCTGAAATGCCTATCGACACCTATTTTTGAAATGCCTATCGGAAACTACATCTGAAATGCCTATCAGCACCTATATTTGAAATGCCTATCGGCAACCATATCTGGAATGCCTATCGGCACCTATATTTGAAATGCCTATCGGCTTCTATATCTGAAATGCCTATCGGCACCTATTTTTAAAATGCCAATCGGTAACTATATCTGAAATGCCTATCGGCACCTATATCTGAAATGCCTATCGACACCTATATCTGAAATGCCAATCGACACCTATATCTGAAATGCCTATCGACACCTATATCTGAAATGCCTATCGACACCTATATCTGAAATGCCTATCGACACCTATATCTGAAATGCCTATCGACACCTATATCTGAAATGCCTATCGACACCTATATCTGAAATGCCTATCGACACTTATATCTGAAATGCCTATCGACACCTATTTTTGAAAACAACGTCTGAAATGCCTATCAGCACCTATATTTGAAATGCCTATCGGCAACCATATCTGGAATGCCTATCGGCACCTATATTTGAAATGCCTATCGGCTTCTATATCTGAAATGCCTATCGGCACCTATTTTTAAAATGCCAATCGGCAACTATATCTGAAATGCCTATCGGCACCTATATCTGAAATGCCTATCGACACCTATATCTGAAATGCCTATCGACACCTATATCTGAAATGCCTATCGACACCTATATCTGAAATGCCTATCGACACCTATATCTGAAATGCCTATCGACACCTATATCTGAAATGCCTATCGACACCTATATCTGAAATGCCTATCGACACCTATATCTGAAATGCCTATCGACACCTATTTTTGAAATGCCTATCGGAAACTACATCTGAAATGCCTATCAGCACCTATATTTGAAATTCCTATCGGCAACCATATCTGGAATGCCTATCGGCACCTATATTTGAAATGCCTATCGGCTTCTATATCTGAAATGCCTATCGGCATCTATTTTTAAAATGCCAATCGGCAACTATATCTGAAATGCCTATCGGCACCTATATCTGAAATGCCTATCGACACCTATATCTGAAATGCCTATCGACACCTATATCTGAAATGCCTATCGACACCTATATCTGAAATGCCTATCGACACCTATATCTGAAATGCCTATCGACACCTATATCTGAAATGCCTATCGACACCTATATCTGAAATGCCTATCGACACCTATATCTGAAATGCCTATCGACACCTATTTTTGAAATGCCTATCGGAAACTACATCTGAAATGCCTATCAGCACCTATATTTGAAATGCCTATCGGCAACCATATCTGGAATGCCTATCGGCACCTATATTTGAAATGCCTATCGGCTTCTATATCTGAAATGCCTATCGGCACCAATTTTTAAAATGCCAATCGGCAACTATATCTGAAATGCCTATCGGCACCTATATCTGAAATGCCTATCGACACCTATATCTGAAATGCCTATCGGCACCTATATCTGAAATGCCTATCGACACCCATATCTGAAATGCCTATCGACATCTATATCTGAAATGCCTATCGACACCTATATCTGAAATGCCTATCGACACCTATATCTGAAATGCCTATCGACACCTATATCTGAAATGCCTATCGTCACCTATTTTTGAAATGCCTATCGGAAACTACATCTGAAATGCCTATCAGCACTTATATTTGAAATGCCTATCGGCAACCATATCTGGAATGCCTATCGGCACCTATATTTGAAATGCCTATCGGCTTCTATATCTGAAATGCCTATCGGCACCTATTTTTAAAATGCCAATCGGCAACTATATCTGAAATGCCTATCGGCACCTATATCTAAAATGCCTATCGACACCTATATCTGAAATGCCTATCGACACAAATATCTGAAATGCCTATCGACACCTATATCTGAAATGCCTATCGACACCTATATCTGAAATGCCTATCGACACCTATATCTGAAATGCCTATCGACACCGATTTTAAAAATGCCTATCGGAAACTACATCTGAAATGCCTATCAGCACCTATATTTGAAATGCCTATCGGCAACCATATCTGGAATGCCTATCGGCACCTATATTTGAAATGCCTATCGGCTTCTATATCTGAAATGCCTATCGGCACCTATTTTTAAAATGCCAATCGGCAACTATATCTGAAATGCCTATCGGCACTTATATCTGAAATGCCTATCGACACCTATATCTGAAATGCCTATCGACACCTATATCTGAAATGCCTATCGACACCTATATCTGAAATGCCTATCGACACCTATATATGAAATGCCTATCGACACCTATATCTGAAATGCCTTTAGACACCTATATCTGAAATGCCTATCGACACCTATATCTGAAATGCCTATCGACACCTATTTTTGAAATGCCTATCGGAAACTACATCTGAAATGCCTATCAGCACCTATATTTGAAATGCCTATCAGCAACCATATCTGGAATGCCTATCGGCACCTATATTTGAAATGCCTATCGGCTTCTATATCTGAAATGCCTATCGGCACCAATTTTTAAAATGCCAATCGGCAACTATATCTAAAATGCCTATCGGCACCTATATCTGAAATGCCTATCGACACCTATATCTGAAATGCCTATCGACACCTATATCTGAAATGCCTATCGACACCTATATCTGAAATGCCTATCGACACCTATATCTGAAATGCCTATCGACACCTATATCTGAAATGCCTATCGACACATATATCTGAAATGCCTATCGACACCTATATCTGAAATGCCTATCGACACCTATTTTTAAAATGCCTATCGGAAACTACATCTGAAATGCCTATCAGCACCTATATTTGAAATGCCTATCGGCATCCATATCTGGAATGCCTATCGGCACCTATATTTGAAATGCCTATCGGCTTCTATATCTGAAATGCCTATCGGCACCTATTTTTAAAATGCCAATCGGCAACTATATCTGAAATGCCTATCGGCACCTATATCTGAAATGCCTATCGACACCTATATCTGAAATGACTATCGACAACTATATCTGAAATGCCTATCGACACCTATATCTGAAATGCCTATCGACACCTATATCTGAAATGCCTATCGACACCTATATCTGAAATGCCTATCGACACCTATATCTGAAATGCCTATCGACACCTATATCTGAAATGCCTATCGACACCTATATCTGAAATGCCTATCGACACCTATATCTGAAATGCCTATCGACACCTATATCTGAAATGCCTATCGACACCTATTTTTTAAATGCCTATCGGAAACTACATCTGAAATGCCTATCTGCACCTATATTTGAAATGCCTATCGGCAACCATATCTGGAATGCCTATCGGCACCTATATTTGAAATGCCTATCGACTTCTATATCTGAAATGCCTATCGGCACCTATTTTTAAAATGCCAATCGGCAACTATATCTGAAATGCCTATCGGCACCTATATCTGAAATGCCTATCGACACCTATATCTGAAATGCCTATCGACACCTATATCTTAAATGCCTATCGACACCTATATCTGAAATGCCTATCGACACCTATATCTGAAATGCCTATCGACACCTATATCTGAAATGCCTATCGACACCTATATCTGAAATGCCTATCGACACCTATTTTTGAAATGCCTATCGGAAACTACATCTGAAATGCCTATCAGCACCTATATTTGAAATGCCTATCGGCAACCATATCTGGAATGCCTATCGGCACCTATATTTGAAATGCCTATCGGCTTCTATACCTGAAATGCCTATCGGCACCTATTTTTAAAATGCCAATCGGCAACTATATCTGAAATGCCTATCGGCACCTTTATCTGAAATGCCTATCGACACCTATATCTGAAATGCCTATCGACACCTATATCTGAAATGCCTATCGACACCTATATCTGAAATGCCTATCGACACCTATATTTGAAATGCCTATCGACACCTATATCTGAAATGCCTATCGACACCTATATCTGAAATGCCTATCGACACCTATATCTGAAATGCCTATCGACACCTATTTTTGAAATGCCTATCGGAAACTACATTTGAAATGCCTATCAGCACCTGTATTTGAAATGCCTATCGGCAACCATATCTGGAATGCCTATTGGCACCTATATTTGAAATGACTATCGGCTTCTATATCTGAAATGCCTATCGGCACCTATTTTTAAAATGCCAATCGGCAACTATATCTGAAATGCCTATCGGCACTTATATCTGAAATGCCTATCGACGCCTATATCTAAAATGCCTATCGACACCTATATCTGAAATGCCTATCGACACCTATATCTGAAATGCCTATCGACACCTATTTTTGAAATGCCTATCGGAAACTACATCTGAAATGCCTATCAGCACCTATATTTGAAATGCCTATCGGCAACCATATCTGGAATGCCTATCGGCACCTATATTTGAAATGCCTATCGGCTTCTATATCTGAAATGCCTATCGGCACCTATTTTTAAAATGCCAATCGGCAACTATATCTAAAATGCCTATCGGCACCTATATCTGAAATGCCTATCGACACCTATATCTGAAACGCCTATCGACACCTATATCTGAAATGCCTATCGACACCTATATCTGAAATGCCTATCGACACCTATATCTGAAATGCCTATCGACACCTATATCTGAAATGCCTATCGACACCTATATCTGAAATGCCTATCGACACCTATATCTGAAATGCCTATCGACACCTATTTTTGAAATGCCTATCGGAAACTACATCTGAAATGCCTATCAGCACCTATATTTAAAATGCCTATCGGCAACCATATCTGAAATGCCTATCGGCACCTATATTTGAAATGCCTATCGGCTTCTATATCTGAAATGCCTATCGGCACTCATTTTTAAAATGCCAATAGGCAACTATATCTGAAATGCCTATCGGCACCTATATCTGAAATGCCTATCGACACCTATATCTGAAATGCCTATCGACACCTATATCTGAAATGCCTATCGACACCTATATCTGAAATGCCTATCGACACCTATATCTGAAATGCCTATCGGCACCTATATCTGAAATGCCTATCGACACCTATATCTGAAATGCCTATCGACACCTATATCTTAAATGCCTATCGACACCTATTTTTGAAATGCCTATCGGAAACTACATCTGAAATGCCTATCAGCACCTATATTTGAAATGCCTATCGGCAACCATATCTGGAATGCCTATCGGCACCTATATTTGAAATGCCTATCGGCTTCTATATCTGAAATGCCTATCGGCACCTATTTTTAAATTGCCAATCGGCAACTATATCTGAAATGCCTATCGGCACCTATATCTGAAATGCCTATCGACACCTATATCTGAAATGCCTATCGACACCTATATCTGAAATGCCTATCGACACCGATATCTGAAATGCCTATCGACACCTATATCTGAAATGCCTATCGACACCTATACCTGAAATGCCTATCGACACCTATATCTGAAATGCCTATCGACACCTATATCTGAAATGCCTATCGACACCTATATCTGAAATGCCTATCGACACCTATTTTTGAAATGCCTATCGGAAACTACATCTGAAATGCCTATCAGCACCTATATTTGAAATGCCTATCGGCAAACATATCTGGAATGCCTATCGGCACCTATATTTGAAATGCCTATCGGCTTCTATATCTGAAATGCCTATCGGCACCTATTTTTAAAATGCCAATCGGCAACTATATCTGAAATGCCTATCGGCACCTATATCTGAAATGCCTATCGACACCTATATCTGAAATGCCTATCGACACCTATATCTGAAATGCCTATCGACACCTATATCTGAAATGCCTATCGACACCTATATCTGAAATGCCTATCGACACCTATATCTGAAATGCCTATCGACACCTATATCTGAAATGCCTATCGACACCTATATCTGAAATGCCTATCGACACCTATTTTTGAAATGCCTATCGGAAACTACATTTGAAATGCCTATCAGCACCTGTATTTGAAATGCCTATCGGCAACCATATCTGGAATGCCTATTGGCACCTATATTTGAAATGCCTATCGGCTTCTATATCTGAAATGCCTATCGGCACCTATTTTTAAAATGCCAATCGGCAACTATATCTGAAATGCCTATCGGCACCTATATCTGAAATGCCTATCGACACCTATATCTGAAATGCCTATCGACACCTATTTTTGAAATGCCTATCGGAAACTACATCTGAAATGCCTATCAGCACCTATATTTGAAATGCCTATCGGCAACCATATCAATGCCTATCGGCACCTATATTTGTAATGCCTATCGGCTTCTATATCTGAAATGCCTATCGGCACCTATTTTTAAAATGCCAATCGGCAACTATATCTGAAATGCCTATCGGCACTTATATCTGAAATGCCTATCGACACCTATATCTGAAATGCCTATCGACACCTATATCTGAAATGCCTATCGACACCTATATCTGAAATGCCTATCGACACCTATATCTGAAATGCCTATCGACACCTATATCTGAAATGCCTTTAGACACCTATATCTGAAATGCCTATCGACACCTATATCTGAAATGCCAATCGACACCTATTTTTGAAATGCCTATCGGAAACTACATCTGGAATGCCTATCAGCACCTATATTTGAAATGCCTATCAGCAACCATATCTGGAATGCCTATCGGCACCTATATTTGAAATGCCTATCGGCTTCTATATCTGAAATGCCTATCGGCACCAATTTTTAAAATGCCAATTGGCAACTATATCTAAAATGCCTATCGGCACCTATATCTGAAATGCCTATCGACACCTATATCTGAAATGCCTATCGACACCTATATCTGAAATGCCTATCGACACCTATATCTGAAATGCCTATCGACACCTATATCTGAAATGCCTATCGACACCTATATCTGAAATGCCTATCGACACCTATATCTGAAATGCCTATCGACACCTATTTTTGAAATGCCTATCGGAAACTACACCTGAAATGCCTATCAGCACCTATATTTGAAATGCCTATCGGCAACCATATCTGGAATGCCTATCGGCACCTATATTTGAAATGCCTATCGGCTTCTATATCTGAAATGCCTATCGGCACCTATTTTTAAAATGCCAATCGGCAACTATATCTGAAATGCCTACCGGCACCTATATCTGAAATGCCTATCGACACCTATATCTGAAATGACTATCGACACCTATATCTGAAATGCCTATCGACACCTATATCTGAAATGCCTATCGACACCTATATCTAAAATGCCTATCGACACCTATATCTGAAATGCCTATCGACACCTATATCTGAAATGCCTATCGACACCTATATCTGAAATGCCTATCGACACCTATTTTTGAAATGCCTATCGGAAACTACATCTGAAATGCCTATCAGCACCTATATTTGAAATGCCTATCGGCAACCATATCTGGAATGCCTATCGGCACCTATATTTGAAATGCCTATCGGCTTCTATATCTGAAATGCCTATCGGCACCTATTTTTAAAATGCCAATCGGCAACTATATCTGAAATGCCTATCGGCACCTATATCTGAAATGCCTATCGACACCTATATCTGAAATGCCTATCGACACCTATATCTTTTTTTTTTTTTTTTTTTGCGGAGGTGAGGAAATCCATCATGGACACCCGTTGGTCCCCCAACGGGTAGTGTCAGACTCCTACTGACTAAAACCTCACCCCCTTCTTCGCACTCTCACACCGGAACCGCTTTCGCATTACTTCGGTGCGAGGGCTGTCTATTCCTCTCTCTTCTCTCACCTCATCTCGTCTCTACCCTTGGCCTCCATTATTGCTCTGATTACGATGTATGAACGGTTCCACGTTTCCTCTGTTCCTAGGAGGTCGCTCGTAAGGTTTTCTCCATTGAAGGGAAAGCCTGTCGCTTCGAGATATTGCCTTCTATTTTCGTCCCACCTTGGACAGCCAAACAGCGTGTGCTCCGCGTCATCTTCAGCTCCGCAATAATCACAGTCGGCCGTTTCCGACCTCTTGAAACGAAACAGGTAGTCGACACCTATATCTGAAATGCCTATCGACACCTATATCTGAAATGCCTATCGACACCTATATCTGAAATGCCTATCGACACCTATATCTGAAATGCCTATCGACACCTATATCTGAAATGCCTATCGACACCTATATCTGAAATGCCTATCGACACCTATTTTTGAAATGCCTATCGGAAACTACATCTGAAATGCCTATCAGCACCTATATTTGAAATGCCTATCGGCAACCATATCTGGAATGCCTATCGGCACCTATATTTGAAATGCCTATCGGCTTCTATATCTGAAATGCCTATCGGCACCTATTTTTAAAATGCCAATCGGCAACTATATCTGAAATGCCTATCGGCACCTATATCTGAAATGCCTATCGACACCTATATCTGAAATGCCTATCGACACCTATATTTGAAATGCCTATCGACACCTATATCTGAAATGCCTATCGACACCTATATCTGAAATGCCTATCGACACCTATATCTGAAATGCCTATCGACACCTATATCTGAAATGCCTATCGACACCTATTTTTGAAATGCCTATCGGAAACTACATCTGAAATGCCTATCAGCACCTATATTTGAAATGCCTATCGGCAACCATATCTGAAATGCCTATCGGCACCTATATTTGAAATGCCTATCGGCTTCTATATTTGAAATGCCTATCGGCACCTATTTTTAAAATGCCAATCGGTAACTATATCTGAAATACCTATCGGCACCCTTATCTGAAATGCCTATCGACACCTATATCTGAAATGCCTATCGACACCTATATCTGAAATGCCTATCGACACCTATATCTGAAATGCCTATCGACACCTATATCTGAAATGCCTATCGACACCTATATCTGAAATGCCTATCGTCACCTATATCTGAAATGCCTATCGACACCTATATCTGAAATGCATATCGACACCTATATCTGAAATGCCTATCGACACCTATTTTTGAAATGCCTATCGGAAACTACATCTGAAATGCCTATCAGCACCTATATTTGAAATGCCTATCGGCAACCATATCTGGAATGCCTATCGGCACCTATATTTGAAATGCCTATCGGATTCTATATGTGAAATGCCTATCGGCACCTATTTTTAAAATGCCAATCGGCAACTATATCTGAAATGCCTATCGGCACCTATATCTGAAATGCCTATCGACACTTATATCTGAAATGCCTATCGACACCTATATCTGAAATGCCTATCGACACCTATATCTGAAATGCCTATCGACACCAATATCTGAAATGCCTATCGACACCTATATCTGAAATGCCTTTAGACACCTATATCTGAAATGCCTATCGACACCTATATCTGAAATGCCTATCGACACCTATTTTTGAAATGCCTATCGGAAACTACATCTGAAATGCCTATCAGCACCTATATTTGAAATGCCTATCGGCAACCATATCTGGAATGCCTATCGGCACCTATATTTGAAATGCCTATCGGCTTCTATATCTGAAATGCCTATCGGCACCTATTTTTAAAATGCCAATCGGCAACTATAACTAAAATGCCTATCGGCACCTATATCTGAAATGCCTATCGACACCTATATCTGAAATGCCTATCGACACCTATATCTGAAATGCCTATTGACACTTATATCTGAAATGCCTATCGACACCTATATCTGAAATGCCTATCGACACCTATATCTGAAATGCCTATCGACACCTATATCTGAAATGCCTATCGACACCTATATCTGAAATGCCTATCGGCACCTATTTTTAAAATGCCAATCGGCAACTATATCTGAAATGCCTATCGTCACCTATATCTGAAATGCCTATCGACACCTATATCTGAAATACCTATCGACACCTATATCTGAAATGCCTATCGACACCTATATCTGAAATGCCTATCGACATCTATATCTGAAATGCCTATCGACACCTATATCTGAAATGCCTATCGACACCTATATCTGAAGTGCCTATCGACACCTATATCTGAAATGCCTATCGACACCTATATCTGAAATGCCTATCGACACCTATATCTGAAATGCCTATCGACACCTATATCTGAAATGCCTATCGACACCTATATCTGAAATGCCTATCGACACCTATATCTGAAATGCCTATCGACACCTATATCTGAAATGCCTATCGACACCTATTTTTGAAATGCCTATCGGAAACTACATCTGAAATGCCTATCAGCACCTATATTTGAAATGCCTATCGGCAACCATATCTGGAATGCCTATCGGCACCTATATTTGAAATGCCTATCGGCTTCTATATCTGAAATGCCTATCGGCACTTATTTTTAAAATGCCAATCGGCAACTATATCTGAAATGCCTATCAGCACCTATATCTGAAATGCCTATCGACCACCTATATCTGAAATGCCTATCGACACCTATATCTGAAATGCCTATCGACACCTATATCTGAAATGCCTATCGACACCTATATCTGAAATGCCTATCGACACCTATATCTGAAATGCCTATCGACACCTATATCTGAAATGCCTATCGACACCTATTTTTGAAATGCCTATCGGAAACTACATCTGAAATGCCTATCAGCACCTATATTTGAAATGCCTACCGGCAACCATATCTGGAATGCCTATCGGCACCTATATTTGAAATGCCTATCGGCTTCTATATCTGAAATGCCTATCGGCACCTATTTTTAAAATGCCAATCGACAACTATATCTGAAATGCCTATCGGCACCTATATCTGAAATGCCTATCGACACCTATATCTGAAATGCCTATCGACACCTATATCTGAAATGCCTATCGACACCTATATCTGAAATGCCTATCGACACCTATATCTGAAATGCCCATCGACACCTATATCTGAAATGCCTATCGACACCTATATCTGAAATGCCTATCGACACCTATATCTGAAATGCCTATCGACACCTATATCTGAAATGCCTATCGACACCTATTTTTGAAATGCCTATCGGAAACTACAACTGAAATGCCTATCAGCACCTATATTTGAAATGCCTATCGGCAACCATATCTGGAATGCCTATCGGGACCTATATTTGAAATGCCTATCGGCTTCTATATCTGAAATGCCTATCAGCACCTATTTTTAAAATGCCAATCGGCAACTATATCTGAAATGCCTATCGGCACCTATATCTGAAATGCCTATCGACACCTATATCTGAAATGCCTATCGACACCTATATCTGAAATGCCTATCGACACCTATATCTGAAATGCCTATCGACACCTATATCTGAAATGCCTATCGACACCTATATCTGAAATGTCTATCGACACCTATATCTGAAATGCCTATCGACACCTATATCTGAAATGCCTATTGACACCTATTTTTGAAATGCCTATCGGAAACTACATCTGAAATGCCTATCAGCACCTATATTTGAAATGCCTATCGGCAACCATATCTGGAATGCCTATCGGCACCTATATTTGAAATGCCTATCGGCTTCTATATCTGAAATGCCTATCGGCACCTATTTTTAAAATGCCAATCGGCAACTATATCTGAAATGCCTATCGGCACCTATATCTGAAATGCCTATCGACACCTATATCTGAAATGCCTATCGACACCTATATCTGAAATGCCTATCGACACCTATATCTGAAATGCCTATCGACACCTATATCTGAAATGCCTATCGACACCTATATCTGAAATGCCTATCGACACCTATATCTGAAATGCCTATCGACACCTATATCTGAAATGCCTATCGACACCTATATCTGAAATGCCTATCGACACCTATTTTTGAAATGCCTATCGGAAACTACATCTGAAATGTCTATCAGCACCTATATTTGAAATGCCTATCGGCAACCATATCTGGAATGCCTATCGGCACCTATATTTGAAATGCCTATCGGCTTCTATATCTGAAACGCCTATCGGCACCTATTTTTAAAATGTTAATCGGCAACTATATCTAAAATGCCTATCGGCACCTATATCTGAAATGCCTATCGACACCTATATCTGAAATGCCTATCGACACCTATATCTGAAATGCCTATCAACACCTATATCTGAAATGCCTATCGACACCTATATCTGAAATGCCTATCGACACCTATATCTGAAATGCCTATCGACACCTATATCTGAAATGCCTATCGACACCTATATCTGAAATGCCTATCGACACCTATATCTGAAATGCCTATCGACACCTATATCTGAAATGTCTATCGACACCTATATCTGAAATGCCTATCGACACCTATATCTGAAATGCCTATTGACACCTATTTTTGAAATGCCTATCGGAAACTACATCTGAAATGCCTATCAGCACCTATATTTGAAATGCCTATCGGCAACCATATCTGGAATGCCTATCGGCACCTATATTTGTAATGCCTATCGGCTTCTATATCTGAAATGCCTATCGGCACCTATTTTTAAAATGCCAATCGGCAACTATATCTGAAATGCCTATCGGCACCTATATCTGAAATGCCTATCGACACCTATATCTGAAATGCCTATCGACACCTATATCTGAAATGCCTATCGACACCTATATCTGAAATGCCTATCGACACCTATATCTGAAATGCCTATCGACACCTATATCTGAAATGCCTATCGACACCTATATCTGAAATGCCTATCGACACCTATATCTGAAATGCCTATCGACACCTATTTTTGAAATGCCTATCGGAAACTACATCTGAAATGCCTATCAGCACCTATATTTGAAATGCCTATCGGCAACCACATCTGGAATGCCTATCGGCACCTATATTTGAAATGCCTATCGGCTTCTATATCTGAAATGCATATCGGCACCTATTTTTAAAATGCCAATCGGCAACTATATCTGAAATGCCTATCGGCACCTATATCTGAAATGCCTATCGACACCTATATCTGAAATGCCTATCGACACCTATATCTGAAATACCTATCGACACCTATATCTGAAATGCCTATCGACACCTATATCTGAAATGCCTATCGACACCTATATCTGAAATGCCTATCGACACCTATATCTGTAATGCCTATCGACACCTATATCTGAAATGCCTATCGACACCTATATCTGAAATGCCTATCGACACCTATATCTAAAATGCCTATCGACACCTATATCTGAAATGCCTATCGACACCTATATCTGAAATGCCTATCGACACCTATATCTGAAATGCCTATCGACACCTATATCTGAAATGCCTATCGACACCTATATCTGAAATGCCTATCGACACCTATATCTGAAATGCCTATCGACACCTATATCTGAAATGCCTATCGACACCTATATCTGAAATCCCTATCGACACCTATATCTGAAATACCTATCGACACCTATTTTTTAAATGCCTATCGGAAACTACATCTGAAATGCCTATCAGCACCTATATTTGAAATGCCTATCGGCAACCATATCTGGAATGCCTATCGGCACCTATATTTGAAATGCCTATGGCTTCTATATCTGAAATGCCTATCGGCACCTATTTTTAAAATGCCAATCGGCAACTATATCTGAAATGCCTATCGGCACCTATATCTGAAATGCCTATCGACCACATATATCTGAAATGCCTATCGACACCTATATCTGAAATGCCTATCGACACCTATATCTGAAATGCCTATCGACACCTATATCTGAAATGCCTATCGACACCTATATCTGAAATGCCTATCGACACCTATATCTGAAATGCCTATCGACACCTATATCTGAAATGCCTATCGACACCTATTTTTGAATTGCCTATCGGAAACTACATCTGAAATGCCTATCAGCACCTATATTTGAAATGCCTATCGGCAACCATATCTGGAATGCCTATCGGCACCTATATTTGAAATGCCTATCGGCTTCTATATCTGAAATGCCTCTCGGCACCTATTTTTAAAATGCCAATCGGCAACTATATCTGAAATGCCTATCGGCACCTATATCTGAAATGCCTATCGACACCTATATCTGAAATGCCTATCGACACCTATATCTGAAATGCCTATCGACACCTATATCTGAAATGCCTATCGACACCTATTTTTGAAATGCCTATCATGAACTACATCTGAAATGCCTATCAGCACCTATATTTAAAATGCCTATCGGCAACCACATCTGGAATGCCTATCGGCACCTTATTTGAAATGCCTATCGGCTTCTATATCTGAAATGCATATCGGCACCTATTTTTAAAATGCCAATCGGCAACTATATCTGAAATGCCTATCGGCACCTATATCTGAAGTGCCTATCGACACCTATATCTGAAATGCCTATCGACACCTATATCTGAAATACCTATCGACACCTATATCTGAAATGCCTATCGACACCTAAATCTGAAATGCCTATCGACACCTATATCTGAAATGCCTATCGACACCTATATCTGTAATGCCTATCGACACCTATATCTGAAATGCCTATCGACACCTATATCTGAAATGCCTATCGACACCTATTTTTTAAATGCCTATCGGAAACTACATCTGAAATGCCTATCAGCACCTATATTTGAAATGCCTATCGACACCTATATCTGAAATGCCTAAGTGCACCTATATCTGAAATGCCTATCGACACCTATATCTGAAATGCCTATCGACACCTATATCTGAAATGCCTATCGACACCTATATCTGAAATGCCTATCGACACCTATATCTGAAATGCCTATCGACACCTATATCTGAAATGCCTATCGACACCTATATCTGAAATGCCTATCGACACTTATATCTGAAATGCCTATCGACACCTATATCTGAAATGCCTATCGACACCTATATCTGAAATGCCTATCGACACCTATTTTTGAAATGCCTATCGGCAACCATATCTGGAATGCCTATCGGCACCTATATTTGAAATGCCTATCGGCTTCTATATCTGAAATGCCTATCGGCACCTATTTTTAAAATGCCAATCGGCAATTATATCTGAAATGCCTATCGGCACCTATATCTGAAATGCCTATCGACACCTATATCTGAAATGCCTATCGACACCTATATCTGAAATGCCTATCGACACCTATATCTGAAATGCCTATCTGCACCTATATCTGAAATGCCTATCGACACCTATATATGAAATGCCTATCGACACCTATATCTGAAATGCCTATCGACACCTATTTTTGAAATGCCTATCGGAAACTACATCTGAAATGCCTATCAGCACCTATATTTGAAATGCCTATCGGCAACCATATCTGGAATGCCTATCGGCACCTATATTTGAAATGCCTATCGGCTTCTATATCTGAAATGCCTATCGGCACCTATTTTTAAAATGCCAATCGGTAACTATATCTGAAATGCCTATCGGCACCTATATCTGAAATGCCTATCGACACCTATATCTGAAATGCCAATCGACACCTATATCTGAAATGCCTATCGACACCTATATCTGAAATGCCTATCGACACCTATATCTGAAATGCCTATCGACACCTATATCTGAAATGCCTATCGACACCTATATCTGAAATGCCTATCGACACCTATATCTGAAATGCCTATCGACACCTATTTTTGAAAACTACATCTGAAATGCCTATCAGCACCTATATTTGAAATGCCTATCGGCAACCATATCTGGAATGCCTATCGGCACCTATATTTGAAATGCCTATCGGCTTCTATATCTGAAATGCCTATCGGCACCTATTTTTAAATTGCCAATCGGCAACTATATCTGAAATGCCTATCGGCACCTATATCTGAAATGCCTATCGACACCTATATCTGAAATGCCTATCGACACGTATATCTGAAATGCCTATCGACACCTATATCTGAAATGCCTATCGACACCTATATCTGAAATGCCTATCGACACCTATTTTTGAAATGCCTATCGGAAACTACATCTGAAATGCCTATCAGCACCTATATTTGAAATGCCTATCGGCAACCATATCTGGAATGCCTATCGGCACCTATATTTGAAATGCCTATCGGCTGCTATATCTGAAATGCCTATCGGCACCTATTTTTAAAATGCCAATCGGCAACTATATCTGAAAAGCCTATCGGCACCTATATCTGAAATGCCTATCGACACCTATATCTGAAATGCCTATCGACACCTATATCTGAAATGCCTATCGACACCTATATCTGAAATGCCTATCGACACCTATATCTGAAATGCCTATCGACACCTATATCTGAAATGCCTATCGACACCTATATCTGAAATGCCTATCGACACCTATATCTGAAATGCCTATCGACACCTATTTTTGAAATGCCTATCGGAAACTACATCTGAAATGCCTATCAGCACCTATATTTGAAATGCCTATCGGCAACCATATCTGGAATGCCTATCGGCACCAATATTTGAAATGCCTATCGGCTTCTATATCTGAAATGCCTATCGGAACCTATTTTTAAAATGCCAATCGGCAACTATATCTGAAATGCCTATCAGCACCTATATTTGAAATGCCTATCGGCAACCATATCTGGAATGCCTATCGGCACCTATATTTGAAATGCCTATCGGCTTCTATATCTGAAATGTCTATCGGCACCTATTTTTAAAATGCCAATCGGCAACTATATCTGAAATGCTTATCGGCACCTATATCTGAAATGCCTATCGACACCTATATCTGAAATGCCTATCGACACCTATATCTGAAATGCCTATCGACACCTATATCTGAAATGCCTATCGACACCTATATCTGAAGTGCCTATCGACACCTATATCTGAAATGCCTATCGACACCTATATCTGAAATGCCTATCGACACCTATATCTGAAATGCCTATCGACACCTATATCTGAAATGCCTATCGACACCTATATCTGAAATGCCTATCGACACCTATATCTGAAATGCCTATTGACACTTATATCTGAAATGCCTATCGACACCTATATCTGAAATGCCTATCGACACCTATATCTGAAATGCCTATCGACACCTATATCTGAAATGCCTATCGACACCTATATCTGAAATGCCTATCGGCACCTATTTTTAAAATGCCAATCGGCAACTATATCTGAAATGCCTATCGTCACCTATATCTGAAATGCCTATCGACACCTATATCTGAAATACCTATCGACACCTATATCTGAAATGCCTATCGACACCTATATCTGAAATGCCTATCGACATCTATATCTGAAATGCCTATCGACACCTATATCTGAAATGCCTATCGACACCTATATCTGAAGTGCCTATCGACACCTATATCTGAAATGCCTATCGACACCTATATCTGAAATGCCTATCGACACCTATATCTGAAATGCCTATCGACACCTATATCTGAAATGCCTATCGACACCTATATCTGAAATGCCTATCGACACCTATATCTGAAATGCCTATCGACACCTATATCTGAAATGCCTATCGACACCTATTTTTGAAATGCCTATCGGAAACTACATCTGAAATGCCTATCAGCACCTATATTTGAAATGCCTATCGGCAACCATATCTGGAATGCCTATCGGCACCTATATTTGAAATGCCTATCGGCTTCTATATCTGAAATGCCTATCGGCACTTATTTTTAAAATGCCAATCGGCAACTATATCTGAAATGCCAATCAGCACCTATATCTGAAATGCCTATCGACCACCTATATCTGAAATGCCTATCGACACCTATATCTGAAATGCCTATCGACACCTATATCTGAAATGCCTATCGACACCTATATCTGAAATGCCTATCGACACCTATATCTGAAATGCCTATCGACACCTATATCTGAAATGCCCATCGACACCTATATCTGAAATGCCTATCGACACCTATATCTGAAATGCCTATCGACACCTATATCTGAAATGCCTATCGACACCTATATCTGAAATGCCTATCGACACCTATTTTTGAAATGCCTATCGGAAACTACAACTGAAATGCCTATCAGCACCTATATTTGAAATGCCTATCGGCAACCATATCTGGAATGCCTATCGGGACCTATATTTGAAATGCCTATCGGCTTCTATATCTGAAATGCCTATCAGCACCTATTTTTAAAATGCCAATCGGCAACTATATCTGAAATGCCTATCGGCACCTATATCTGAAATGCCTATCGACACCTATATCTGAAATGCCTATCGACACCTATATCTGAAATGCCTATCGACACCTATATCTGAAATGCCTATCGACACCTATATCTGAAATGCCTATCGACACCTATATCTGAAATGTCTATCGACACCTATATCTGAAATGCCTATCGACACCTATATCTGAAATGCCTATTGACACCTATTTTTGAAATGCCTATCGGAAACTACATCTGAAATGCCTATCAGCACCTATATTTGAAATGCCTATCGGCAACCATATCTGGAATGCCTATCGGCACCTATATTTGAAATGCCTATCGGCTTCTATATCTGAAATGCCTATCGGCACCTATTTTTAAAATGCCAATCGGCAACTATATCTGAAATGCCTATCGGCACCTATATCTGAAATGCCTATCGACACCTATATCTGAAATGCCTATCGACACCTATATCTGAAATGCCTATCGACACCTATATCTGAAATGCCTATCGACACCTATATCTGAAATGCCTATCGACACCTATATCTGAAATGCCTATCGACACCTATATCTGAAATGCCTATCGACACCTATATCTGAAATGCCTATCGACACCTATATCTGAAATGCCTATCGACACCTATTTTTGAAATGCCTATCGGAAACTACATCTGAAATGTCTATCAGCACCTATATTTGAAATGCCTATCGGCAACCATATCTGGAATGCCTATCGGCACCTATATTTGAAATGCCTATCGGCTTCTATATCTGAAACGCCTATCGGCACCTATTTTTAAAATGTTAATCGGCAACTATATCTAAAATGCCTATCGGCACCTATATCTGAAATGCCTATCGACACCTATATCTGAAATGCCTATCGACACCTATATCTGAAATGCCTATCAACACCTATATCTGAAATGCCTATCGACACCTATATCTGAAATGCCTATCGACACCTATATCTGAAATGCCTATCGACACCTATATCTGAAATGCCTATCGACACCTATATCTGAAATGCCTATCGACACCTATATCTGAAATGCCTATCGACACCTATATCTGAAATGTCTATCGACACCTATATCTGAAATGCCTATCGACACCTATATCTGAAATGCCTATTGACACCTATTTTTGAAATGCCTATCGGAAACTACATCTGAAATGCCTATCAGCACCTATATTTGAAATGCCTATCGGCAACCATATCTGGAATGCCTATCGGCACCTATATTTGTAATGCCTATCGGCTTCTATATCTGAAATGCCTATCGGCACCTATTTTTAAAATGCCAATCGGCAACTATATCTGAAATGCCTATCGGCACCTATATCTGAAATGCCTATCGACACCTATATCTGAAATGCCTATCGACACCTATATCTGAAATGCCTATCGACACCTATATCTGAAATGCCTATCGACACCTATATCTGAAATGCCTATCGACACCTATATCTGAAATGCCTATCGACACCTATATCTGAAATGCCTATCGACACCTATATCTGAAATGCCTATCGACACCTATTTTTGAAATGCCTATCGGAAACTACATCTGAAATGCCTATCAGCACCTATATTTGAAATGCCTATCGGCAACCACATCTGGAATGCCTATCGGCACCTATATTTGAAATGCCTATCGGCTTCTATATCTGAAATGCATATCGGCACCTATTTTTAAAATGCCAATCGGCAACTATATCTGAAATGCCTATCGGCACCTATATCTGAAATGCCTATCGACACCTATATCTGAAATGCCTATCGACACCTATATCTGAAATACCTATCGACACCTATATCTGAAATGCCTATCGACACCTATATCTGAAATGCCTATCGACACCTATATCTGAAATGCCTATCGACACCTATATCTGTAATGCCTATCGACACCTATATCTGAAATGCCTATCGACACCTATATCTGAAATGCCTATCGACACCTATATCTAAAATGCCTATCGACACCTATATCTGAAATGCCTATCGACACCTATATCTGAAATGCCTATCGACACCTATATCTGAAATGCCTATCGACACCTATATCTGAAATGCCTATCGACACCTATATCTGAAATGCCTATCGACACCTATATCTGAAATGCCTATCGACACCTATATCTGAAATGCCTATCGACACCTATATCTGAAATCCCTATCGACACCTATATCTGAAATACCTATCGACACCTATTTTTTAAATGCCTATCGGAAACTACATCTGAAATGCCTATCAGCACCTATATTTGAAATGCCTATCGGCAACCATATCTGGAATGCCTATCGGCACCTATATTTGAAATGCCTATCGGCTTCTATATCTGAAATGCCTATCGGCACCTATTTTTAAAATGCCAATCGGCAACTATATCTGAAATGCCTATCGGCACCTATATCTGAAATGCCTATCGACCACATATATCTGAAATGCCTATCGACACCTATATCTGAAATGCCTATCGACACCTATATCTGAAATGCCTATCGACACCTATATCTGAAATGCCTATCGACACCTATATCTGAAATGCCTATCGACACCTATATCTGAAATGCCTATCGACACCTATATCTGAAATGCCTATCGACACCTATTTTTGAATTGCCTATCGGAAACTACATCTGAAATGCCTATCAGCACCTATATTTGAAATGCCTATCGGCAACCATATCTGGAATGCCTATCGGCACCTATATTTGAAATGCCTATCGGCTTCTATATCTGAAATGCCTCTCGGCACCTATTTTTAAAATGCCAATCGGCAACTATATCTGAAATGCCTATCGGCACCTATATCTGAAATGCCTATCGACACCTATATCTGAAATGCCTATCGACACCTATATCTGAAATGCCTATCGACACCTATATCTGAAATGCCTATCGACACCTATTTTTGAAATGCCTATCATGAACTACATCTGAAATGCCTATCAGCACCTATATTTAAAATGCCTATCGGCAACCACATCTGGAATGCCTATCGGCACCTTATTTGAAATGCCTATCGGCTTCTATATCTGAAATGCATATCGGCACCTATTTTTAAAATGCCAATCGGCAACTATATCTGAAATGCCTATCGGCACCTATATCTGAAGTGCCTATCGACACCTATATCTGAAATGCCTATCGACACCTATATCTGAAATACCTATCGACACCTATATCTGAAATGCCTATCGACACCTAAATCTGAAATGCCTATCGACACCTATATCTGAAATGCCTATCGACACCTATATCTGTAATGCCTATCGACACCTATATCTGAAATGCCTATCGACACCTATATCTGAAATGCCTATCGACACCTATTTTTTAAATGCCTATCGGAAACTACATCTGAAATGCCTATCAGCACCTATATTTGAAATGCCTATCGACACCTATATCTGAAATGCCTAAGTGCACCTATATCTGAAATGCCTATCGACACCTATATCTGAAATGCCTATCGACACCTATATCTGAAATGCCTATCGACACCTATATCTGAAATGCCTATCGACACCTATATCTGAAATGCCTATCGACACCTATATCTGAAATGCCTATCGACACCTATATCTGAAATGCCTATCGACACTTATATCTGAAATGCCTATCGACACCTATATCTGAAATGCCTATCGACACCTATATCTGAAATGCCTATCGACACCTATTTTTGAAATGCCTATCGGCAACCATATCTGGAATGCCTATCGGCACCTATATTTGAAATGCCTATCGGCTTCTATATCTGAAATGCCTATCGGCACCTATTTTTAAAATGCCAATCGGCAATTATATCTGAAATGCCTATCGGCACCTATATCTGAAATGCCTATCGACACCTATATCTGAAATGCCTATCGACACCTATATCTGAAATGCCTATCGACACCTATATCTGAAATGCCTATCTGCACCTATATCTGAAATGCCTATCGACACCTATATATGAAATGCCTATCGA
Source organism: Venustoraphidia nigricollis (assembly GCA_034508555.1). NCBI lineage: Eukaryota > Metazoa > Arthropoda > Insecta > Raphidioptera > Raphidiidae > Venustoraphidia > Venustoraphidia nigricollis. The sequence goes on from JAVRKA010000234.1 coordinate 83,576, forward strand.
CACCTATATCTGAAATGCCTATCGACACCTATTTTTGAAATGCCTATCGGAAACTACATCTGAAATGCCTATCAGCACCTATATTTGAAATGCCTATCGGCAACCATATCTGGAATGCCTATCGGCACCTATATTTGAAATGCCCATCGGCTTCTATATCTGAAATGCCTATCGGCACCTATTTTTAAAATGCCAATCGGTAACTATATCTGAAATGCCTATCGGCACCTATATCTGAAATGCCTATCGACACCTATATCTGAAATGCCAATCGACACCTATATCTGAAATGCCTATCGACACCTATATCTGAAATGCCTATCGACACCTATATCTGAAATGCCTATCGACACCTATATCTGAAATGCCTATCGACACCTATATCTGAAATGCCTATCGACACCTATATCTGAAATGCCTATCGACACCTATTTTTGAAAACTACATCTGAAATGCCTATCAGCACCTATATTTGAAATGCCTATCGGCAACCATATCTGGAATGCCTATCGGCACCTATATTTGAAATGCCTATCGGCTTCTATATCTGAAATGCCTATCGGCACCTATTTTTAAATTGCCAATCGGCAACTATATCTGAAATGCCTATCGGCACCTATATCTGAAATGCCTATCGACACCTATATCTGAAATGCCTATCGACACGTATATCTGAAATGCCTATCGACACCTATATCTGAAATGCCTATCGACACCTATATCTGAAATGCCTATCGACACCTATTTTTGAAATGCCTATCGGAAACTACATCTGAAATGCCTATCAGCACCTATATTTGAAATGCCTATCGGCAACCATATCTGGAATGCCTATCGGCACCTATATTTGAAATGCCTATCGGCTGCTATATCTGAAATGCCTATCGGCACCTATTTTTAAAATGCCAATCGGCAACTATATCTGAAAAGCCTATCGGCACCTATATCTGAAATGCCTATCGACACCTATATCTGAAATGCCTATCGACACCTATATCTGAAATGCCTATCGACACCTATATCTGAAATGCCTATCGACACCTATATCTGAAATGCCTATCGACACCTATATCTGAAATGCCTATCGACACCTATATCTGAAATGCCTATCGACACCTATATCTGAAATGCCTATCGACACCTATTTTTGAAATGCCTATCGGAAACTACATCTGAAATGCCTATCAGCACCTATATTTGAAATGCCTATCGGCAACCATATCTGGAATGCCTATCGGCACCAATATTTGAAATGCCTATCGGCTTCTATATCTGAAATGCCTATCGGAACCTATTTTTAAAATGCCAATCGGCAACTATATCTGAAATGCCTATCAGCACCTATATTTGAAATGCCTATCGGCAACCATATCTGGAATGCCTATCGGCACCTATATTTGAAATGCCTATCGGCTTCTATATCTGAAATGTCTATCGGCACCTATTTTTAAAATGCCAATCGGCAACTATATCTGAAATGCTTATCGGCACCTATATCTGAAATGCCTATCGACACCTATATCTGAAATGCCTATCGACACCTATATCTGAAATGCCTATCGACACCTATATCTGAAATGCCTATCGACACCTATATCTGAAATGCCTATCGACACCTATATCTGAAAAACCTATCGACACCTATTTTTGAAATGCCTATCGGAAACAACATCTGAAATGCCTATCGGCAATCATATCTGGAATGCCTATCGGCACCTATATTTGAAATGCCTATCGGCTTCTATATCTGAAATGCCTATCGGCACCTATTTTTAAAATGCCAATCGGTAACTATATCTGAAATGCCTATCGGCACCTATATCTGAAATGCCTATCGACACCTATAGCTGAAATGCCTATCGACACCTATATCTGAAATGCCTATCGACACCTATATCTGAAATGCCTATCGACACCTATATCTGAAATGCCTATCGACACCTATATCTGAAATGCCTATCGTCACCTATATCTGAAATGCCTATCGACACCTATATCTGAAATGCCTATCGACACCTATATCTGAAATGCCTATCGACACCTATTTTTGAAATGCCTATCAGAAACTACATCTGAAATGCCTATCAGCACCTATATTTGAAATGACTATCGGCAACCATATCTGGAATGCCTATCGACACCTATATCTGAAATGCCTATCGGCACCTATTTTTAAAATGCCAATCGGCAACTATATCTGAAATGCCTATCGGCACCTATATCTGAAATGCCTATCGACACCTATATCTGAAATGCCTATCGACACCTATATCTGAAATGCCTATCGACACCTATATCTGAAATGCCTATCGACACCTATATCTGAAATGCCTTTAGACACCTATATCTGAAATGCCTAACGACACCTATATCTGAAATGCCTATCGACACCTATATCTGAAATGCCTATCGACACTTATATCTGAAATGCCTATCGACACCTATATCTGAAATGCCTATCGACACCTATATCTGAAATGCCTATCGACACCTATTTTTGAAATGCCTATCGGAAACTACATCTGAAATGCCTATCAGCACCTATATTTGAAATGCCTATCGGCAACCATATCTGGAATGCCTATCGGCACCTATATTTGAAATGCCTATCGGCTTCTATATCTGAAATGTCTATCGGCACCTATTTTTAAAATGCCAATCGGCAACTATATCTGAAATGCTTATCGGCACCTATATCTGAAATGCCTATCGACACCTATATCTGAAATGCCTATCGACACCTATATCTGAAATGCCTATCGACACCTATATCTGAAATGCCTATCGACACCTATATCTGAAATGCCTATCGACACCTATATCTGAAATGCCTATCGACACTTATATCTGAAATGCCTATCGACACCTATATCTGAAATGCCTATCGACACCTATATCTGAAATGCCTATCGACACCTATTTTTGAAATGCCTATCGGAAACTACATCTGAAATGCCTATCAGCACCTATATTTGAAATGCCTATCGGCAACCATATCTGGAATGCCTATCGGCACCTATATTTGAAATGCCTATCGGCTTCTATATCTGAAATGTCTATCGGCACCTATTTTTAAAATGCCAATCGGCAAATATATCTGAAATGCTTATCGGCACCTATATCTGAAATGCCTATCGACACCTATATCTGAAATGCCTATCGACACCTATATCTGAAATGCCTATCGACACCTATATCTGAAATGCCTATCGACACCTATATCTGAAATGCCTATCGACACCTATATCTGAAATGCCTATCGACACCTATTTTTGAAATGCCTATCGGAAACTACATCTGAAATGCCTATCAGCACCTATATTTGAAATGCCTATCGGAAATCATATCTGGAATGCCTATCGGCACCTATATTTGAAATGCCTATCGGCTTCTATATCTGAAATGCCTATCGGCACCTATTTTTAAAATGCCAATCGGTAACTATATCTGAAATGCCTATCAGCACCTATATCTGAAATGCCTATCGACACCTATAGCTGAAATGCCTATCGACACCTATATCTGAAATGCCTATCGACACCTATATCTGAAATGCCTATCGACACCTATATCTGAAATGCCTATCGACACCTATATCTGAAATGCCTATCGACACCTATATTTGAAATGCCTATCGACACCTATATCTGAAATGCCTATCGACACCTATATCTGAAATGCCTATCGACACCTTTATCTGAAATGCCTATCGACACCTATTTTTGAAATGCCTATCGGAAACTACATTTGAAATGCCTATCAGCACCTGTATTTGAAATGCCTATCGGCAACCATATCTGGAATGCCTATTGGCACCTATATTTGAAATGCCTATCGGCTTCTATATCTGAAATGCCTATCGGCACCTATTTTTAAAATGCCAATCGGCAACTATATCTGAAATGCCTATCGGCACCTATATCTGAAATGCCTATCGACGCCTATATCTAAAATGCCTATCGACACCTATATCTGAAATGCCTATCGACACCTATATCTGAAATGCCTATCGACACCTATTTTTGAAATGCCTATCGGAAACTACATCTGAAATGCCTATCAGCACCTATATTTGAAATGCCTATCGGCAACCATATCTGGAATGCCTATCGGCACCTATATTTGAAATGCCTATCGGCTTCTATATCTGAAATGCCTATCGGCACCTATTTTTAAAATGCCAATCGGCAACTATATCTAAAATGCCTATCGGCACCTATATCTGAAATGCCTATCGACACCTATATCTGAAACGCCTATCGACACCTATATCTGAAATGCCTATGGACACCTATATCTGAAATGCCTATCGACACCTATATCTGAAATGCCTATCGACACCTATATCTGAAATGCCTATCGACACCTATATCTGAAATGCCTATCGACACCTATATCTGAAATGCCTATCGACACCTATTTTTGAAATGCCTATCGGAAACTACATCTGAAATGCCTATCAGCACCTATATTTGAAATGCCTATCGGCAACCATATCTGAAATGCCTATCGGCACCTATATTTGAAATGCCTATCGGCTTCTATATCTGAAATGCCTATCGGCACTCATTTTTAAAATGCCAATAGGCAACTATATCTGAAATGCCTATCGGCACCTATATCTGAAATGCCTATCGACACCTATATCTGAAATGCCTATCGACACCTATATCTGAAATGCCTATCGACACCTATATCTGAAATGCCTATCGACACCTATATCTGAAATGCCTATCGGCACCTATATCTGAAATGCCTATCGACACCTATATCTGAAATGCCTATCGACACCTATATCTTAAATGCCTATCGACACCTATTTTTGAAATGCCTATCGGAAACTACATCTGAAATGCCTATCAGCACCTATATTTGAAATGCCTATCGGCAACCATATCTGGAATGCCTATCGGCACCTATATTTGAAATGCCTATCGGCTTCTATATCTGAAATGCCTATCGGCACCTATTTTTAAATTGCCAATCGGCAACTATATCTGAAATGCCTATCGGCACCTATATCTGAAATGCCTATCGACACCTATATCTGAAATGCCTATCGACACCTATATCTGAAATGCCTATCGACACCGATATCTGAAATGCCTATCGACACCTATATCTGAAATGCCTATCGACACCTATACCTGAAATGCCTATCGACACCTATATCTGAAATGCCTATCGACACCTATATCTGAAATGCCTATCGACACCTATATCTGAAATGCCTATCGACACCTATTTTTGAAATGCCTATCGGAAACTACATCTGAAATGCCTATCAGCACCTATATTTGAAATGCCTATCGGCAAACATATCTGGAATGCCTATCGGCACCTATATTTGAAATGCCTATCGGCTTCTATATCTGAAATGCCTATCGGCACCTATTTTTAAAATGCCAATCGGCAACTATATCTGAAATGCCTATCGGCACCTATATCTGAAATGCCTATCGACACCTATATCTGAAATGCCTATCGACACCTATATCTGAAATGCCTATCGACACCTATATCTGAAATGCCTATCGACACCTATATCTGAAATGCCTATCGACACCTATATCTGAAATGCCTATCGACACCTATATCTGAAATGCCTATCGACACCTATATCTGAAATGCCTATCGACACCTATTTTTGAAATGCCTATCGGAAACTACATTTGAAATGCCTATCAGCACCTGTATTTGAAATGCCTATCGGCAACCATATCTGGAATGCCTATTGGCACCTATATTTGAAATGCCTATCGGCTTCTATATCTGAAATGCCTATCGGCACCTATTTTTAAAATGCCAATCGGCAACTATATCTGAAATGCCTATCGGCACCTATATCTGAAATGCCTATCGACACCTATATCTGAAATGCCTATCGACACCTATTTTTGAAATGCCTATCGGAAACTACATCTGAAATGCCTATCAGCACCTATATTTGAAATGCCTATCGGCAACCATATCAATGCCTATCGGCACCTATATTTGTAATGCCTATCGGCTTCTATATCTGAAATGCCTATCGGCACCTATTTTTAAAATGCCAATCGGCAACTATATCTGAAATGCCTATCGGCACTTATATCTGAAATGCCTATCGACACCTATATCTGAAATGCCTATCGACACCTATATCTGAAATGCCTATCGACACCTATATCTGAAATGCCTATCGACACCTATATCTGAAATGCCTATCGACACCTATATCTGAAATGCCTTTAGACACCTATATCTGAAATGCCTATCGACACCTATATCTGAAATGCCAATCGACACCTATTTTTGAAATGCCTATCGGAAACTACATCTGGAATGCCTATCAGCACCTATATTTGAAATGCCTATCAGCAACCATATCTGGAATGCCTATCGGCACCTATATTTGAAATGCCTATCGGCTTCTATATCTGAAATGCCTATCGGCACCAATTTTTAAAATGCCAATCGGCAACTATATCTAAAATGCCTATCGGCACCTATATCTGAAATGCCTATCGACACCTATATCTGAAATGCCTATCGACACCTATATCTGAAATGCCTATCGACACCTATATCTGAAATGCCTATCGACACCTATATCTGAAATGCCTATCGACACCTATATCTGAAATGCCTATCGACACCTATATCTGAAATGCCTATCGACACCTATTTTTGAAATGCCTATCGGAAACTACATCTGAAATGCCTATCAGCACCTATATTTGAAATGCCTATCGGCAACCATATCTGGAATGCCTATCGGCACCTATATTTGAAATGCCTATCGGCTTCTATATCTGAAATGCCTATCGGCACCTATTTTTAAAATGCCAATCGGCAACTATATCTGAAATGCCTACCGGCACCTATATCTGAAATGCCTATCGACACCTATATCTGAAATGACTATCGACACCTATATCTGAAATGCCTATCGACACCTATATCTGAAATGCCTATCGACACCTATATCTAAAATGCCTATCGACACCTATATCTGAAATGCCTATCGACACCTATATCTGAAATGCCTATCGACACCTATATCTGAAATGCCTATCGACACCTATTTTTGAAATGCCTATCGGAAACTACATCTGAAATGCCTATCAGCACCTATATTTGAAATGCCTATCGGCAACCATATCTGGAATGCCTATCGGCACCTATATTTGAAATGCCTATCGGCTTCTATATCTGAAATGCCTATCGGCACCTATTTTTAAAATGCCAATCGGCAACTATATCTGAAATGCCTATCGGCACCTATATCTGAAATGCCTATCGACACCTATATCTGAAATGCCTATCGACACCTATATCTGAAATGCCTATCGACACCTATATCTGAAATGCCTATCGACACCTATATCTGAAATGCCTATCGACACCTATATCTGAAATGCCTATCGACACCTATATCTGAAATGCCTATCGACACCTATATCTGAAATGCCTATCGACACCTATTTTTGAAATGCCTATCGGAAACTACATCTGAAATGCCTATCAGCACCTATATTTGAAATGCCTATCGGCAACCATATCTGGAATGCCTATCGGCACCTATATTTGAAATGCCTATCGGCTTCTATATCTGAAATGCCTATCGGCACCTATTTTTAAAATGCCAATCGGCAACTATATCTGAAATGCCTATCGGCACCTATATCTGAAATGCCTATCGACACCTATATCTGAAATGCCTATCGACACCTATATTTGAAATGCCTATCGACACCTATATCTGAAATGCCTATCGACACCTATATCTGAAATGCCTATCGACACCTATATCTGAAATGCCTATCGACACCTATATCTGAAATGCCTATCGACACCTATTTTTGAAATGCCTATCGGAAACTACATCTGAAATGCCTATCAGCACCTATATTTGAAATGCCTATCGGCAACCATATCTGAAATGCCTATCGGCACCTATATTTGAAATGCCTATCGGCTTCTATATTTGAAATGCCTATCGGCACCTATTTTTAAAATGCCAATCGGTAACTATATCTGAAATACCTATCGGCACCCTTATCTGAAATGCCTATCGACACCTATATCTGAAATGCCTATCGACACCTATATCTGAAATGCCTATCGACACCTATATCTGAAATGCCTATCGACACCTATATCTGAAATGCCTATCGACACCTATATCTGAAATGCCTATCGTCACCTATATCTGAAATGCCTATCGACACCTATATCTGAAATGCCTATCGACACCTATATCTGAAATGCCTATCGACACCTATTTTTGAAATGCCTATCGGAAACTACATCTGAAATGCCTATCAGCACCTATATTTGAAATGCCTATCGGCAACCATATCTGGAATGCCTATCGGCACCTATATTTGAAATGCCTATCGGATTCTATATGTGAAATGCCTATCGGCACCTATTTTTAAAATGCCAATCGGCAACTATATCTGAAATGCCTATCGGCACCTATATCTGAAATGCCTATCGACACTTATATCTGAAATGCCTATCGACACCTATATCTGAAATGCCTATCGACACCTATATCTGAAATGCCTATCGACACCAATATCTGAAATGCCTATCGACACCTATATCTGAAATGCCTTTAGACACCTATATCTGAAATGCCTATCGACACCTATATCTGAAATGCCTATCGACACCTATTTTTGAAATGCCTATCGGAAACTACATCTGAAATGCCTATCAGCACCTATATTTGAAATGCCTATCGGCAACCATGTCTGGAATGCCTATCGGCACCTATATTTGAAATGCCTATCGGCTTCTATATCTGAAATGCCTATCGGCACCTATTTTTAAAATGCCAATCGGCAACTATAACTAAAATGCCTATCGGCACCTATATCTGAAATGCCTATCGACACCTATATCTGAAATGCCTATCGACACCTATATCTGAAATGCCTATCGACACCTATATCTGAAATGCCTATCGACACCTATATCTGAAATGCCTATCGACACCTATATCTGAAATGCCTATCGACACCTATATCTGAAATGCCTATCGACACCTATATCTGAAATGCCTATCGGCACCTATTTTTAAAATGCCAATCGGCAACTATATCTGAAATGCCTATCGGCACCTATATCTGAAATGCCTATCGACACCTATATCTGAAATACCTATCGACACCTATATCTGAAATGCCTATCGACACCTATATCTGAAATGCCTATCGACATCTATATCTGAAATGCCTATCGACACCTATATCTGAAATGCCTATCGACACCTATATCTGAAGTGCCTATCGACACCTATATCTGAAATGCCTATCGACACCTATATCTGAAATGCCTATCGACACCTATATCTGAAATGCCTATCGACACCTATATCTGAAATGCCTATCGACACCTATATCTGAAATGCCTATCGACACCTATATCTGAAATGCCTATCGACACCTATATCTGAAATGCCTATCGACACCTATTTTTGAAATGCCTATCGGAAACTACATCTGAAATGCCTATCAGCACCTATATTTGAAATGCCTATCGGCAACCATATCTGGAATGCCTATCGGCACCTATATTTGAAATGCCTATCGGCTTCTATATCTGAAATGCCTATCGGCACTTATTTTTAAAATGCCAATCGGCAACTATATCTGAAATGCCTATCAGCACCTATATCTGAAATGCCTATCGACCACCTATATCTGAAATGCCTATCGACACCTATATCTGAAATGCCTATCGACACCTATATCTGAAATGCCTATCGACACCTATATCTGAAATGCCTATCGACACCTATATCTGAAATGCCTATCGACACCTATATCTGAAATGCCTATCGACACCTATTTTTGAAATGCCTATCGGAAACTACATCTGAAATGCCTATCAGCACCTATATTTGAAATGCCTATCGGCAACCATATCTGGAATGCCTATCGGCACCTATATTTGAAATGCCTATCGGCTTCTATATCTGAAATGCCTATCGGCACCTATTTTTAAAATGCCAATCGGCAACTATATCTGAAATGCCTATCGGCACCTATATCTGAAATGCCTATCGACACCTATATCTGAAATGCCTATCGACACCTATATCTGAAATGCCTATCGACACCTATATCTGAAATGCCTATCGACACCTATATCTGAAATGCCTATCGACACCTATATCTGAAATGCCTATCGACACCTATATCTGAAATGCCTATCGACACCTATATCTGAAATGCCTATCGACACCTATATCTGAAATGCCTATCGACACCTATTTTTGAAATGCCTATCGGAAACTAAATCTGAAATGCCTATCAGCACCTATATTTGAAATGCCTATCGGCAACCATATCTGGAATGCCTATCGGCACCTATATTTGAAATGCCTATCGGCTTCTATATCTGAAATGCCTATCAGCACCTATTTTTAAAATGCCAATCGGCAACTATATCTGAAATGCCTATCGGCACCTATATCTGAAATGCCTATCGACACCTATATCTGAAATGCCTATCGACACCTATATCTGAAATGCCTATCGACACCTATATCTGAAATGCCTATCGACACCTATATCTGAAATGCCTATCGACACCTATATCTGAAATGTCTATCGACACCTATATCTGAAATGCCTATCGACACCTATATCTGAAATGCCTATTGACACCTATTTTTGAAATGCCTATCGGAAACTACATCTGAAATGCCTATCAGCACCTATATTTGAAATGCCTATCGGCAACCATATCTGGAATGCCTATCGGCACCTATGTTTGAAATGCCTATCGGCTTCTATATCTGAAATGCCTATCGGCACCTATTTTTAAAATGCCAATCGGCAACTATATCTGAAATGCCTATCGGCACCTATATCTGAAATGCCTATCGACACCTATATCTGAAATGCCTATCGACACCTATATCTGAAATGCCTATCGACACCTATATCTGAAATGCCTATCGACACCTATATCTGAAATGCCTATCGACACCTATATCTGAAATGCCTATCGACACCTATATCTGAAATGCCTATCGACACCTATATCTGAAATGCCTATCGACACCTATATCTGAAATGCCTATCGACACCTATTTTTGAAATGCCTATCGGAAACTACATCTGAAATGCCTATCAGCACCTATATTTGAAATGCCTATCGGCAACCATATCTGGAATGCCTATCGGCACCTATATTTGAAATGCCTATCGGCTTCTATATCTGAAACGCCTATCGGCACCTATTTTTAAAATGTTAATCGGCAACTATATCTAAAATGCCTATCGGCACCTATATCTGAAATGCCTATCGACACCTATATCTGAAATGCCTATCGACACCTATATCTGAAATGCCTATCAACACCTATATCTGAAATGCCTATCGACACCTATATCTGAAATGCCTATCGACACCTATATCTGAAATGCCTATCGACACCTATTTTTGAATTGCCTATCGGAAACTACATCTGAAATGCCTATCAGCACCTATATTTGAAATGCCTATCGGCAACCATATCTGGAATGCCTATCGGCACCTATATTTGTAATGCCTATCGGCTTCTATATCTGAAATGCCTATCGGCACCTATTTTTAAAATGCCAATCGGCAACTATATCTGAAATGCCTATCGGCACCTATATCTGAAATGCCTATCGACACCTATATCTGAAATGCCTATCGACACCTATATCTGAAATGCCTATCGACACCTATATCTGAAATGCCTATCGACACCTATATCTGAAATGCCTATCGACACCTATATCTGAAATGCCTATCGACACCTATATCTGAAATGCCTATCGACACCTATATCTGAAATGCCTATCGACACCTATTTTTGAAATGCCTATCGGAAACTACATCTGAAATGCCTATCAGCACCTATATTTGAAATGCCTATCGGCAACTACATCTGGAATGCCTATCGGCACCTATATTTGAAATGCCTATCGGCTTCTATATCTGAAATGCATATCGGCACCTATTTTTAAAATGCCAATCGGCAACTATATCTGAAATGCCTATCGGCACATATATCTGAAATGCCTATCGACACCTATATCTGAAATGCCTATCGACACCTATATCTGAAATACCTATCGACACCTATATCTGAAATGCCTATCGACACCTATATCTGAAACGCCTATCGACACCTATATCTGAAATGCCTATCGACACCTATATCTGTAATGCCTATCGACACCTATATCTGAAATGCCTATCGACACCTATATCTGAAATGCCTATCGACACCTATATCTAAAATGCCTATCGACACCTATATCTGAAATGCCTATCGACACCTATATCTGAAATGCCTATCGACACCTATATCTGAAATGCCTATCGACACCTATATCTGAAATGCCTACCGACACCTATATCTGAAATGCCTATCGACACCTATATCTGAAATGCCTATCGACACCTATATCTGAAATGCCTATCGACACCTATATCTGAAATCCCTATCGACACCTATATCTGAAATGCCTATCGACACCTATTTTTTAAATGCCTATCGGAAACTACATCTGAAATGCCTATCAGCACCTATATTTGAAATGCCTATCGGCAACCATATCTGGAATGCCTATCGGCACCTATATTTGAAATGCCTATCGGCTTCTATATCTGAAATGCCTATCGGCACCTATTTTTAAAATGCCAATCGGCAACTATATCTGAAATGCCTATCGGCACCTATATCTGAAATGCCTATCGACCACCTATATCTGAAATGCCTATCGACACCTATATCTGAAATGCCTATCGACACCTATATCTGAAATGCCTATCGACACCTATATCTGAAATGCCTATCGACACCTATATCTGAAATGCCTATCGACACCTATATCTGAAATGCCTATCGACACCTATATCTGAAATGCCTATCGACACCTATTTTTGAATTGCCTATCGGAAACTACATCTGAAATGCCTATCAGCACCTATATTTGAAATGCCTATCGGCAAACATATCTGGAATGCCTATCGGCACCTATATTTGAAATGCCTATCGGCTTCTATATCTGAAATGCCTCTCGGCACCTATTTTTAAAATGCCAATCGGCAACTATATCTGAAATGCCTATCGGCACCTATATCTGAAATGCCTATCGACACCTATATCTGAAATGCCTATCGACACCTATATCTGAAATGCCTATCGACACCTATATCTGAAATGCCTATCGACACCTATTTTTGAAATGCCTATCATAAACTACATCTGAAATGCCTATCAGCACCTATATTTAAAATGCCTATCGGCAACCACATCTGGAATGCCTATCGGCACCTTATTTGAAATGCCTATCGGCTTCTATATCTGAAATGCATATCGGCACCTATTTTTAAAATGCCAATCGGCAACTATATCTGAAATGCCTATCGGCACCTATATCTGAAGTGCCTATCGACACCTATATCTGAAATGCCTATCGACACCTATATCTGAAATACCTATCGACACCTATATCTGAAATGCCTATCGACACCTAAATCTGAAATGCCTATCGACACCTATATCTGAAATGCCTATCGACACCTATATCTGTAATGCCTATCGACACCTATATCTGAAATGCCTATCGACACCTATATCTGAAATGCCTATCGACACCTATTTTTTAAATGCCTATCGGAAACTACATCTGAAATGCCTATCAGCACCTATATTTGAAATGCCTATCGACACCTATATCTGAAATGCCTATCGGCACCTATATCTGAAATGCCTATCGACACCTATATCTGAAATGCCTATCGACACCTATATCTGAAATGCCTATCGACACCTATATCTGAAATGCCTATCGACACCTATATCTGAAATGCCTATCGACACCTATATCTGAAATGCCTATCGACACCTATATCTGAAATGCCTATCGACACCTATATCTGAAATGCCTATCGACACCTATATCTGAAATGCCTATCGACACCTATATCTGAAATGCCTATCGACACCTATTTTTGAAATGCCTATCGGAAACTACATCTGAAATGCCTATCAGCACCTATATTTGAAATGCCTATCGGCAACCATATCTGGAATGCCTATCGGCACCTATATTTGAAATGCCTATCGGCTTCGATATCTGAAATGCCTATCGGCACCTATTTTTAAAATGCCAATCGACAATTATATCTGAAATGCCTATCGGCACCTATATCTGAAATGCCTATCGACACCTATATCTGAAATGCCTATCGACACCTATATCTGAAATGCCTATCGACACCTATATCTGAAATGCCTATCGACACCTATATCTGAAATGCCTATCGACACCTATATATGAAATGCCTATCGACACCTATATCTGAAATGCCTATCGACACCTATTTTTGAAATGCCTATCGGAAACTACATCTGAAATGCCTATCAGCACCTATATTTGAAATGCCTATCGGCAACCATATCTGGAATGCCTATCGGCACCTATATTTGAAATGCCTATCGGCTTCTATATCTGAAATGCCTATCGGCACCTATTTTTAAAATGCCAATCGGTAACTATATCTGAAATGCCTATCGGCACCTATATCTGAAATGCCTATCGACACCTATATCTGAAATGCCAATCGACACCTATATCTGAAATGCCTATCGACACCTATATCTGAAATGCCTATCGACACCTATATCTGAAATGCCTATCGACACCTATATCTGAAATGCCTATCGACACCTATATCTGAAATGCCTATCGACACCTATATCTGAAATGCCTATCGTCACCTATATCTGAAATGCCTATCGACACCTATATCTGAAATGCCTATCGACACCTATATCTGAAATGCCTATCGACACCTATATCTGAAATGCCTATCGACACCTATATCTGAAATGCCTATCGACACCTATATCTGAAATGCCTATCGTCACCTATATCTGAAATGCCTATCGACACCTATATCTGAAATGCCTATCGACACCTATATCTGAAATGCCTATCGACACCTATTTTTGAAATGCCTATCGGAAACTACATCTGAAATGCCTATCAGCACCTATATTTGAAATGCCTATCGGCAACCATATCTGGAATGCCTATCGGCACCTATATTTGAAATGCCTATCGGCTTCTATATGTGAAATGCCTATCGGCACCTATTTTTAAAATGCCAATCGGCAACTATATCTGAAATGCCTATCGGCACCTATATCTGAAATGCCTATCGACACCTATATCTGAAATGCCTATCGACACCTATATCTGAAATGCCTATCGACACCTATATCTGAAATGCCTATCGACACCAATATCTGAAATGCCTATCGACACCTATATCTGAAATGCCTTTAGACACCTATATCTGAAATGCCTATCGACACCTATATCTGAAATGCCTATCGACACCTATTTTTGAAATGCCTATCGGAAACTACATCTGAAATGCCTATCAGCACCTATATTTGAAATGCCTATCGGCAACCATATCTGGAATGCCTATCGGCACCTATATTTGAAATGCCTATCGGCTTCTATATCTGAAATGCCTATCGGCACCTATTTTTAAAATGCCAATCGGCAACTATAACTAAAATGCCTATCGGCACCTATATCTGAAATGCCTATCGACACCTATATCTGAAATGCCTATCGACACCTATATCTGAAATGCCTATTGACACTTATATCTGAAATGCCTATCGACACCTATATCTGAAATGCCTATCGACACCTATATCTGAAATGCCTATCGACACCTATATCTGAAATGCCTATCGACACCTATATCTGAAATGCCTATCGGCACCTATTTTTAAAATGCCAATCGGCAACTATATCTGAAATGCCTATCGTCACCTATATCTGAAATGCCTATCGACACCTATATCTGAAATACCTATCGACACCTATATCTGAAATGCCTATCGACACCTATATCTGAAATGCCTATCGACATCTATATCTGAAATGCCTATCGACACCTATATCTGAAATGCCTATCGACACCTATATCTGAAGTGCCTATCGACACCTATATCTGAAATGCCTATCGACACCTATATCTGAAATGCCTATCGACACCTATATCTGAAATGCCTATCGACACCTATATCTGAAATGCCTATCGACACCTATATCTGAAATGCCTATCGACACCTATATCTGAAATGCCTATCGACACCTATATCTGAAATGCCTATCGACACCTATTTTTGAAATGCCTATCGGAAACTACATCTGAAATGCCTATCAGCACCTATATTTGAAATGCCTATCGGCAACCATATCTGGAATGCCTATCGGCACCTATATTTGAAATGCCTATCGGCTTCTATATCTGAAATGCCTATCGGCACTTATTTTTAAAATGCCAATCGGCAACTATATCTGAAATGCCTATCAGCACCTATATCTGAAATGCCTATCGACCACCTATATCTGAAATGCCTATCGACACCTATATCTGAAATGCCTATCGACACCTATATCTGAAATGCCTATCGACACCTATATCTGAAATGCCTATCGACACCTATATCTGAAATGCCTATCGACACCTATATCTGAAATGCCCATCGACACCTATATCTGAAATGCCTATCGACACCTATATCTGAAATGCCTATCGACACCTATATCTGAAATGCCTATCGACACCTATATCTGAAATGCCTATCGACACCTATTTTTGAAATGCCTATCGGAAACTACAACTGAAATGCCTATCAGCACCTATATTTGAAATGCCTATCGGCAACCATATCTGGAATGCCTATCGGGACCTATATTTGAAATGCCTATCGGCTTCTATATCTGAAATGCCTATCAGCACCTATTTTTAAAATGCCAATCGGCAACTATATCTGAAATGCCTATCGGCACCTATATCTGAAATGCCTATCGACACCTATATCTGAAATGCCTATCGACACCTATATCTGAAATGCCTATCGACACCTATATCTGAAATGCCTATCGACACCTATATCTGAAATGCCTATCGACACCTATATCTGAAATGTCTATCGACACCTATATCTGAAATGCCTATCGACACCTATATCTGAAATGCCTATTGACACCTATTTTTGAAATGCCTATCGGAAACTACATCTGAAATGCCTATCAGCACCTATATTTGAAATGCCTATCGGCAACCATATCTGGAATGCCTATCGGCACCTATATTTGAAATGCCTATCGGCTTCTATATCTGAAATGCCTATCGGCACCTATTTTTAAAATGCCAATCGGCAACTATATCTGAAATGCCTATCGGCACCTATATCTGAAATGCCTATCGACACCTATATCTGAAATGCCTATCGACACCTATATCTGAAATGCCTATCGACACCTATATCTGAAATGCCTATCGACACCTATATCTGAAATGCCTATCGACACCTATATCTGAAATGCCTATCGACACCTATATCTGAAATGCCTATCGACACCTATATCTGAAATGCCTATCGACACCTATATCTGAAATGCCTATCGACACCTATTTTTGAAATGCCTATCGGAAACTACATCTGAAATGTCTATCAGCACCTATATTTGAAATGCCTATCGGCAACCATATCTGGAATGCCTATCGGCACCTATATTTGAAATGCCTATCGGCTTCTATATCTGAAACGCCTATCGGCACCTATTTTTAAAATGTTAATCGGCAACTATATCTAAAATGCCTATCGGCACCTATATCTGAAATGCCTATCGACACCTATATCTGAAATGCCTATCGACACCTATATCTGAAATGCCTATCAACACCTATATCTGAAATGCCTATCGACACCTATATCTGAAATGCCTATCGACACCTATATCTGAAATGCCTATCGACACCTATATCTGAAATGCCTATCGACACCTATATCTGAAATGCCTATCGACACCTATATCTGAAATGCCTATCGACACCTATATCTGAAATGTCTATCGACACCTATATCTGAAATGCCTATCGACACCTATATCTGAAATGCCTATTGACACCTATTTTTGAAATGCCTATCGGAAACTACATCTGAAATGCCTATCAGCACCTATATTTGAAATGCCTATCGGCAACCATATCTGGAATGCCTATCGGCACCTATATTTGTAATGCCTATCGGCTTCTATATCTGAAATGCCTATCGGCACCTATTTTTAAAATGCCAATCGGCAACTATATCTGAAATGCCTATCGGCACCTATATCTGAAATGCCTATCGACACCTATATCTGAAATGCCTATCGACACCTATATCTGAAATGCCTATCGACACCTATATCTGAAATGCCTATCGACACCTATATCTGAAATGCCTATCGACACCTATATCTGAAATGCCTATCGACACCTATATCTGAAATGCCTATCGACACCTATATCTGAAATGCCTATCGACACCTATTTTTGAAATGCCTATCGGAAACTACATCTGAAATGCCTATCAGCACCTATATTTGAAATGCCTATCGGCAACCACATCTGGAATGCCTATCGGCACCTATATTTGAAATGCCTATCGGCTTCTATATCTGAAATGCATATCGGCACCTATTTTTAAAATGCCAATCGGCAACTATATCTGAAATGCCTATCGGCACCTATATCTGAAATGCCTATCGACACCTATATCTGAAATGCCTATCGACACCTATATCTGAAATACCTATCGACACCTATATCTGAAATGCCTATCGACACCTATATCTGAAATGCCTATCGACACCTATATCTGAAATGCCTATCGACACCTATATCTGTAATGCCTATCGACACCTATATCTGAAATGCCTATCGACACCTATATCTGAAATGCCTATCGACACCTATATCTAAAATGCCTATCGACACCTATATCTGAAATGCCTATCGACACCTATATCTGAAATGCCTATCGACACCTATATCTGAAATGCCTATCGACACCTATATCTGAAATGCCTATCGACACCTATATCTGAAATGCCTATCGACACCTATATCTGAAATGCCTATCGACACCTATATCTGAAATGCCTATCGACACCTATATCTGAAATCCCTATCGACACCTATATCTGAAATACCTATCGACACCTATTTTTTAAATGCCTATCGGAAACTACATCTGAAATGCCTATCAGCACCTATATTTGAAATGCCTATCGGCAACCATATCTGGAATGCCTATCGGCACCTATATTTGAAATGCCTATGGCTTCTATATCTGAAATGCCTATCGGCACCTATTTTTAAAATGCCAATCGGCAACTATATCTGAAATGCCTATCGGCACCTATATCTGAAATGCCTATCGACCACATATATCTGAAATGCCTATCGACACCTATATCTGAAATGCCTATCGACACCTATATCTGAAATGCCTATCGACACCTATATCTGAAATGCCTATCGACACCTATATCTGAAATGCCTATCGACACCTATATCTGAAATGCCTATCGACACCTATATCTGAAATGCCTATCGACACCTATTTTTGAATTGCCTATCGGAAACTACATCTGAAATGCCTATCAGCACCTATATTTGAAATGCCTATCGGCAACCATATCTGGAATGCCTATCGGCACCTATATTTGAAATGCCTATCGGCTTCTATATCTGAAATGCCTCTCGGCACCTATTTTTAAAATGCCAATCGGCAACTATATCTGAAATGCCTATCGGCACCTATATCTGAAATGCCTATCGACACCTATATCTGAAATGCCTATCGACACCTATATCTGAAATGCCTATCGACACCTATATCTGAAATGCCTATCGACACCTATTTTTGAAATGCCTATCATGAACTACATCTGAAATGCCTATCAGCACCTATATTTAAAATGCCTATCGGCAACCACATCTGGAATGCCTATCGGCACCTTATTTGAAATGCCTATCGGCTTCTATATCTGAAATGCATATCGGCACCTATTTTTAAAATGCCAATCGGCAACTATATCTGAAATGCCTATCGGCACCTATATCTGAAGTGCCTATCGACACCTATATCTGAAATGCCTATCGACACCTATATCTGAAATACCTATCGACACCTATATCTGAAATGCCTATCGACACCTAAATCTGAAATGCCTATCGACACCTATATCTGAAATGCCTATCGACACCTATATCTGTAATGCCTATCGACACCTATATCTGAAATGCCTATCGACACCTATATCTGAAATGCCTATCGACACCTATTTTTTAAATGCCTATCGGAAACTACATCTGAAATGCCTATCAGCACCTATATTTGAAATGCCTATCGACACCTATATCTGAAATGCCTAAGTGCACCTATATCTGAAATGCCTATCGACACCTATATCTGAAATGCCTATCGACACCTATATCTGAAATGCCTATCGACACCTATATCTGAAATGCCTATCGACACCTATATCTGAAATGCCTATCGACACCTATATCTGAAATGCCTATCGACACCTATATCTGAAATGCCTATCGACACTTATATCTGAAATGCCTATCGACACCTATATCTGAAATGCCTATCGACACCTATATCTGAAATGCCTATCGACACCTATTTTTGAAATGCCTATCGGCAACCATATCTGGAATGCCTATCGGCACCTATATTTGAAATGCCTATCGGCTTCTATATCTGAAATGCCTATCGGCACCTATTTTTAAAATGCCAATCGGCAATTATATCTGAAATGCCTATCGGCACCTATATCTGAAATGCCTATCGACACCTATATCTGAAATGCCTATCGACACCTATATCTGAAATGCCTATCGACACCTATATCTGAAATGCCTATCTGCACCTATATCTGAAATGCCTATCGACACCTATATATGAAATGCCTATCGACACCTATATCTGAAATGCCTATCGACACCTATTTTTGAAATGCCTATCGGAAACTACATCTGAAATGCCTATCAGCACCTATATTTGAAATGCCTATCGGCAACCATATCTGGAATGCCTATCGGCACCTATATTTGAAATGCCTATCGGCTTCTATATCTGAAATGCCTATCGGCACCTATTTTTAAAATGCCAATCGGTAACTATATCTGAAATGCCTATCGGCACCTATATCTGAAATGCCTATCGACACCTATATCTGAAATGCCAATCGACACCTATATCTGAAATGCCTATCGACACCTATATCTGAAATGCCTATCGACACCTATATCTGAAATGCCTATCGACACCTATATCTGAAATGCCTATCGACACCTATATCTGAAATGCCTATCGACACCTATATCTGAAATGCCTATCGACACCTATTTTTGAAAACTACATCTGAAATGCCTATCAGCACCTATATTTGAAATGCCTATCGGCAACCATATCTGGAATGCCTATCGGCACCTATATTTGAAATGCCTATCGGCTTCTATATCTGAAATGCCTATCGGCACCTATTTTTAAATTGCCAATCGGCAACTATATCTGAAATGCCTATCGGCACCTATATCTGAAATGCCTATCGACACCTATATCTGAAATGCCTATCGACACGTATATCTGAAATGCCTATCGACACCTATATCTGAAATGCCTATCGACACCTATATCTGAAATGCCTATCGACACCTATTTTTGAAATGCCTATCGGAAACTACATCTGAAATGCCTATCAGCACCTATATTTGAAATGCCTATCGGCAACCATATCTGGAATGCCTATCGGCACCTATATTTGAAATGCCTATCGGCTGCTATATCTGAAATGCCTATCGGCACCTATTTTTAAAATGCCAATCGGCAACTATATCTGAAAAGCCTATCGGCACCTATATCTGAAATGCCTATCGACACCTATATCTGAAATGCCTATCGACACCTATATCTGAAATGCCTATCGACACCTATATCTGAAATGCCTATCGACACCTATATCTGAAATGCCTATCGACACCTATATCTGAAATGCCTATCGACACCTATATCTGAAATGCCTATCGACACCTATATCTGAAATGCCTATCGACACCTATTTTTGAAATGCCTATCGGAAACTACATCTGAAATGCCTATCAGCACCTATATTTGAAATGCCTATCGGCAACCATATCTGGAATGCCTATCGGCACCAATATTTGAAATGCCTATCGGCTTCTATATCTGAAATGCCTATCGGAACCTATTTTTAAAATGCCAATCGGCAACTATATCTGAAATGCCTATCAGCACCTATATTTGAAATGCCTATCGGCAACCATATCTGGAATGCCTATCGGCACCTATATTTGAAATGCCTATCGGCTTCTATATCTGAAATGTCTATCGGCACCTATTTTTAAAATGCCAATCGGCAACTATATCTGAAATGCTTATCGGCACCTATATCTGAAATGCCTATCGACACCTATATCTGAAATGCCTATCGACACCTATATCTGAAATGCCTATCGACACCTATATCTGAAATGCCTATCGACACCTATATCTGAAGTGCCTATCGACACCTATATCTGAAATGCCTATCGACACCTATATCTGAAATGCCTATCGACACCTATATCTGAAATGCCTATCGACACCTATATCTGAAATGCCTATCGACACCTATATCTGAAATGCCTATCGACACCTATATCTGAAATGCCTATTGACACTTATATCTGAAATGCCTATCGACACCTATATCTGAAATGCCTATCGACACCTATATCTGAAATGCCTATCGACACCTATATCTGAAATGCCTATCGACACCTATATCTGAAATGCCTATCGGCACCTATTTTTAAAATGCCAATCGG
The DNA here is from genome assembly GCA_034508555.1 of Venustoraphidia nigricollis. Lineage (NCBI taxonomy): Eukaryota > Metazoa > Arthropoda > Insecta > Raphidioptera > Raphidiidae > Venustoraphidia > Venustoraphidia nigricollis. The sequence goes on from JAVRKA010000234.1 coordinate 106,325, forward strand.
CAACTATATCTGAAATGCCTATCGTCACCTATATCTGAAATGCCTATCGACACCTATATCTGAAATACCTATCGACACCTATATCTGAAATGCCTATCGACACCTATATCTGAAATGCCTATCGACATCTATATCTGAAATGCCTATCGACACCTATATCTGAAATGCCTATCGACACCTATATCTGAAGTGCCTATCGACACCTATATCTGAAATGCCTATCGACACCTATATCTGAAATGCCTATCGACACCTATATCTGAAATGCCTATCGACACCTATATCTGAAATGCCTATCGACACCTATATCTGAAATGCCTATCGACACCTATATCTGAAATGCCTATCGACACCTATATCTGAAATGCCTATCGACACCTATTTTTGAAATGCCTATCGGAAACTACATCTGAAATGCCTATCAGCACCTATATTTGAAATGCCTATCGGCAACCATATCTGGAATGCCTATCGGCACCTATATTTGAAATGCCTATCGGCTTCTATATCTGAAATGCCTATCGGCACTTATTTTTAAAATGCCAATCGGCAACTATATCTGAAATGCCAATCAGCACCTATATCTGAAATGCCTATCGACCACCTATATCTGAAATGCCTATCGACACCTATATCTGAAATGCCTATCGACACCTATATCTGAAATGCCTATCGACACCTATATCTGAAATGCCTATCGACACCTATATCTGAAATGCCTATCGACACCTATATCTGAAATGCCCATCGACACCTATATCTGAAATGCCTATCGACACCTATATCTGAAATGCCTATCGACACCTATATCTGAAATGCCTATCGACACCTATATCTGAAATGCCTATCGACACCTATTTTTGAAATGCCTATCGGAAACTACAACTGAAATGCCTATCAGCACCTATATTTGAAATGCCTATCGGCAACCATATCTGGAATGCCTATCGGGACCTATATTTGAAATGCCTATCGGCTTCTATATCTGAAATGCCTATCAGCACCTATTTTTAAAATGCCAATCGGCAACTATATCTGAAATGCCTATCGGCACCTATATCTGAAATGCCTATCGACACCTATATCTGAAATGCCTATCGACACCTATATCTGAAATGCCTATCGACACCTATATCTGAAATGCCTATCGACACCTATATCTGAAATGCCTATCGACACCTATATCTGAAATGTCTATCGACACCTATATCTGAAATGCCTATCGACACCTATATCTGAAATGCCTATTGACACCTATTTTTGAAATGCCTATCGGAAACTACATCTGAAATGCCTATCAGCACCTATATTTGAAATGCCTATCGGCAACCATATCTGGAATGCCTATCGGCACCTATATTTGAAATGCCTATCGGCTTCTATATCTGAAATGCCTATCGGCACCTATTTTTAAAATGCCAATCGGCAACTATATCTGAAATGCCTATCGGCACCTATATCTGAAATGCCTATCGACACCTATATCTGAAATGCCTATCGACACCTATATCTGAAATGCCTATCGACACCTATATCTGAAATGCCTATCGACACCTATATCTGAAATGCCTATCGACACCTATATCTGAAATGCCTATCGACACCTATATCTGAAATGCCTATCGACACCTATATCTGAAATGCCTATCGACACCTATATCTGAAATGCCTATCGACACCTATTTTTGAAATGCCTATCGGAAACTACATCTGAAATGTCTATCAGCACCTATATTTGAAATGCCTATCGGCAACCATATCTGGAATGCCTATCGGCACCTATATTTGAAATGCCTATCGGCTTCTATATCTGAAACGCCTATCGGCACCTATTTTTAAAATGTTAATCGGCAACTATATCTAAAATGCCTATCGGCACCTATATCTGAAATGCCTATCGACACCTATATCTGAAATGCCTATCGACACCTATATCTGAAATGCCTATCAACACCTATATCTGAAATGCCTATCGACACCTATATCTGAAATGCCTATCGACACCTATATCTGAAATGCCTATCGACACCTATATCTGAAATGCCTATCGACACCTATATCTGAAATGCCTATCGACACCTATATCTGAAATGCCTATCGACACCTATATCTGAAATGTCTATCGACACCTATATCTGAAATGCCTATCGACACCTATATCTGAAATGCCTATTGACACCTATTTTTGAAATGCCTATCGGAAACTACATCTGAAATGCCTATCAGCACCTATATTTGAAATGCCTATCGGCAACCATATCTGGAATGCCTATCGGCACCTATATTTGTAATGCCTATCGGCTTCTATATCTGAAATGCCTATCGGCACCTATTTTTAAAATGCCAATCGGCAACTATATCTGAAATGCCTATCGGCACCTATATCTGAAATGCCTATCGACACCTATATCTGAAATGCCTATCGACACCTATATCTGAAATGCCTATCGACACCTATATCTGAAATGCCTATCGACACCTATATCTGAAATGCCTATCGACACCTATATCTGAAATGCCTATCGACACCTATATCTGAAATGCCTATCGACACCTATATCTGAAATGCCTATCGACACCTATTTTTGAAATGCCTATCGGAAACTACATCTGAAATGCCTATCAGCACCTATATTTGAAATGCCTATCGGCAACCACATCTGGAATGCCTATCGGCACCTATATTTGAAATGCCTATCGGCTTCTATATCTGAAATGCATATCGGCACCTATTTTTAAAATGCCAATCGGCAACTATATCTGAAATGCCTATCGGCACCTATATCTGAAATGCCTATCGACACCTATATCTGAAATGCCTATCGACACCTATATCTGAAATACCTATCGACACCTATATCTGAAATGCCTATCGACACCTATATCTGAAATGCCTATCGACACCTATATCTGAAATGCCTATCGACACCTATATCTGTAATGCCTATCGACACCTATATCTGAAATGCCTATCGACACCTATATCTGAAATGCCTATCGACACCTATATCTAAAATGCCTATCGACACCTATATCTGAAATGCCTATCGACACCTATATCTGAAATGCCTATCGACACCTATATCTGAAATGCCTATCGACACCTATATCTGAAATGCCTATCGACACCTATATCTGAAATGCCTATCGACACCTATATCTGAAATGCCTATCGACACCTATATCTGAAATGCCTATCGACACCTATATCTGAAATCCCTATCGACACCTATATCTGAAATACCTATCGACACCTATTTTTTAAATGCCTATCGGAAACTACATCTGAAATGCCTATCAGCACCTATATTTGAAATGCCTATCGGCAACCATATCTGGAATGCCTATCGGCACCTATATTTGAAATGCCTATCGGCTTCTATATCTGAAATGCCTATCGGCACCTATTTTTAAAATGCCAATCGGCAACTATATCTGAAATGCCTATCGGCACCTATATCTGAAATGCCTATCGACCACATATATCTGAAATGCCTATCGACACCTATATCTGAAATGCCTATCGACACCTATATCTGAAATGCCTATCGACACCTATATCTGAAATGCCTATCGACACCTATATCTGAAATGCCTATCGACACCTATATCTGAAATGCCTATCGACACCTATATCTGAAATGCCTATCGACACCTATTTTTGAATTGCCTATCGGAAACTACATCTGAAATGCCTATCAGCACCTATATTTGAAATGCCTATCGGCAACCATATCTGGAATGCCTATCGGCACCTATATTTGAAATGCCTATCGGCTTCTATATCTGAAATGCCTCTCGGCACCTATTTTTAAAATGCCAATCGGCAACTATATCTGAAATGCCTATCGGCACCTATATCTGAAATGCCTATCGACACCTATATCTGAAATGCCTATCGACACCTATATCTGAAATGCCTATCGACACCTATATCTGAAATGCCTATCGACACCTATTTTTGAAATGCCTATCATGAACTACATCTGAAATGCCTATCAGCACCTATATTTAAAATGCCTATCGGCAACCACATCTGGAATGCCTATCGGCACCTTATTTGAAATGCCTATCGGCTTCTATATCTGAAATGCATATCGGCACCTATTTTTAAAATGCCAATCGGCAACTATATCTGAAATGCCTATCGGCACCTATATCTGAAGTGCCTATCGACACCTATATCTGAAATGCCTATCGACACCTATATCTGAAATACCTATCGACACCTATATCTGAAATGCCTATCGACACCTAAATCTGAAATGCCTATCGACACCTATATCTGAAATGCCTATCGACACCTATATCTGTAATGCCTATCGACACCTATATCTGAAATGCCTATCGACACCTATATCTGAAATGCCTATCGACACCTATTTTTTAAATGCCTATCGGAAACTACATCTGAAATGCCTATCAGCACCTATATTTGAAATGCCTATCGACACCTATATCTGAAATGCCTAAGTGCACCTATATCTGAAATGCCTATCGACACCTATATCTGAAATGCCTATCGACACCTATATCTGAAATGCCTATCGACACCTATATCTGAAATGCCTATCGACACCTATATCTGAAATGCCTATCGACACCTATATCTGAAATGCCTATCGACACCTATATCTGAAATGCCTATCGACACTTATATCTGAAATGCCTATCGACACCTATATCTGAAATGCCTATCGACACCTATATCTGAAATGCCTATCGACACCTATTTTTGAAATGCCTATCGGCAACCATATCTGGAATGCCTATCGGCACCTATATTTGAAATGCCTATCGGCTTCTATATCTGAAATGCCTATCGGCACCTATTTTTAAAATGCCAATCGGCAATTATATCTGAAATGCCTATCGGCACCTATATCTGAAATGCCTATCGACACCTATATCTGAAATGCCTATCGACACCTATATCTGAAATGCCTATCGACACCTATATCTGAAATGCCTATCTGCACCTATATCTGAAATGCCTATCGACACCTATATATGAAATGCCTATCGACACCTATATCTGAAATGCCTATCGACACCTATTTTTGAAATGCCTATCGGAAACTACATCTGAAATGCCTATCAGCACCTATATTTGAAATGCCTATCGGCAACCATATCTGGAATGCCTATCGGCACCTATATTTGAAATGCCCATCGGCTTCTATATCTGAAATGCCTATCGGCACCTATTTTTAAAATGCCAATCGGTAACTATATCTGAAATGCCTATCGGCACCTATATCTGAAATGCCTATCGACACCTATATCTGAAATGCCAATCGACACCTATATCTGAAATGCCTATCGACACCTATATCTGAAATGCCTATCGACACCTATATCTGAAATGCCTATCGACACCTATATCTGAAATGCCTATCGACACCTATATCTGAAATGCCTATCGACACCTATATCTGAAATGCCTATCGACACCTATTTTTGAAAACTACATCTGAAATGCCTATCAGCACCTATATTTGAAATGCCTATCGGCAACCATATCTGGAATGCCTATCGGCACCTATATTTGAAATGCCTATCGGCTTCTATATCTGAAATGCCTATCGGCACCTATTTTTAAATTGCCAATCGGCAACTATATCTGAAATGCCTATCGGCACCTATATCTGAAATGCCTATCGACACCTATATCTGAAATGCCTATCGACACGTATATCTGAAATGCCTATCGACACCTATATCTGAAATGCCTATCGACACCTATATCTGAAATGCCTATCGACACCTATTTTTGAAATGCCTATCGGAAACTACATCTGAAATGCCTATCAGCACCTATATTTGAAATGCCTATCGGCAACCATATCTGGAATGCCTATCGGCACCTATATTTGAAATGCCTATCGGCTGCTATATCTGAAATGCCTATCGGCACCTATTTTTAAAATGCCAATCGGCAACTATATCTGAAAAGCCTATCGGCACCTATATCTGAAATGCCTATCGACACCTATATCTGAAATGCCTATCGACACCTATATCTGAAATGCCTATCGACACCTATATCTGAAATGCCTATCGACACCTATATCTGAAATGCCTATCGACACCTATATCTGAAATGCCTATCGACACCTATATCTGAAATGCCTATCGACACCTATATCTGAAATGCCTATCGACACCTATTTTTGAAATGCCTATCGGAAACTACATCTGAAATGCCTATCAGCACCTATATTTGAAATGCCTATCGGCAACCATATCTGGAATGCCTATCGGCACCAATATTTGAAATGCCTATCGGCTTCTATATCTGAAATGCCTATCGGAACCTATTTTTAAAATGCCAATCGGCAACTATATCTGAAATGCCTATCAGCACCTATATTTGAAATGCCTATCGGCAACCATATCTGGAATGCCTATCGGCACCTATATTTGAAATGCCTATCGGCTTCTATATCTGAAATGTCTATCGGCACCTATTTTTAAAATGCCAATCGGCAACTATATCTGAAATGCTTATCGGCACCTATATCTGAAATGCCTATCGACACCTATATCTGAAATGCCTATCGACACCTATATCTGAAATGCCTATCGACACCTATATCTGAAATGCCTATCGACACCTATATCTGAAATGCCTATCGACACCTATATCTGAAAAACCTATCGACACCTATTTTTGAAATGCCTATCGGAAACAACATCTGAAATGCCTATCGGCAATCATATCTGGAATGCCTATCGGCACCTATATTTGAAATGCCTATCGGCTTCTATATCTGAAATGCCTATCGGCACCTATTTTTAAAATGCCAATCGGTAACTATATCTGAAATGCCTATCGGCACCTATATCTGAAATGCCTATCGACACCTATAGCTGAAATGCCTATCGACACCTATATCTGAAATGCCTATCGACACCTATATCTGAAATGCCTATCGACACCTATATCTGAAATGCCTATCGACACCTATATCTGAAATGCCTATCGTCACCTATATCTGAAATGCCTATCGACACCTATATCTGAAATGCCTATCGACACCTATATCTGAAATGCCTATCGACACCTATTTTTGAAATGCCTATCAGAAACTACATCTGAAATGCCTATCAGCACCTATATTTGAAATGACTATCGGCAACCATATCTGGAATGCCTATCGACACCTATATCTGAAATGCCTATCGGCACCTATTTTTAAAATGCCAATCGGCAACTATATCTGAAATGCCTATCGGCACCTATATCTGAAATGCCTATCGACACCTATATCTGAAATGCCTATCGACACCTATATCTGAAATGCCTATCGACACCTATATCTGAAATGCCTATCGACACCTATATCTGAAATGCCTTTAGACACCTATATCTGAAATGCCTAACGACACCTATATCTGAAATGCCTATCGACACCTATATCTGAAATGCCTATCGACACTTATATCTGAAATGCCTATCGACACCTATATCTGAAATGCCTATCGACACCTATATCTGAAATGCCTATCGACACCTATTTTTGAAATGCCTATCGGAAACTACATCTGAAATGCCTATCAGCACCTATATTTGAAATGCCTATCGGCAACCATATCTGGAATGCCTATCGGCACCTATATTTGAAATGCCTATCGGCTTCTATATCTGAAATGTCTATCGGCACCTATTTTTAAAATGCCAATCGGCAACTATATCTGAAATGCTTATCGGCACCTATATCTGAAATGCCTATCGACACCTATATCTGAAATGCCTATCGACACCTATATCTGAAATGCCTATCGACACCTATATCTGAAATGCCTATCGACACCTATATCTGAAATGCCTATCGACACCTATATCTGAAATGCCTATCGACACTTATATCTGAAATGCCTATCGACACCTATATCTGAAATGCCTATCGACACCTATATCTGAAATGCCTATCGACACCTATTTTTGAAATGCCTATCGGAAACTACATCTGAAATGCCTATCAGCACCTATATTTGAAATGCCTATCGGCAACCATATCTGGAATGCCTATCGGCACCTATATTTGAAATGCCTATCGGCTTCTATATCTGAAATGTCTATCGGCACCTATTTTTAAAATGCCAATCGGCAAATATATCTGAAATGCTTATCGGCACCTATATCTGAAATGCCTATCGACACCTATATCTGAAATGCCTATCGACACCTATATCTGAAATGCCTATCGACACCTATATCTGAAATGCCTATCGACACCTATATCTGAAATGCCTATCGACACCTATATCTGAAATGCCTATCGACACCTATTTTTGAAATGCCTATCGGAAACTACATCTGAAATGCCTATCAGCACCTATATTTGAAATGCCTATCGGAAATCATATCTGGAATGCCTATCGGCACCTATATTTGAAATGCCTATCGGCTTCTATATCTGAAATGCCTATCGGCACCTATTTTTAAAATGCCAATCGGTAACTATATCTGAAATGCCTATCAGCACCTATATCTGAAATGCCTATCGACACCTATAGCTGAAATGCCTATCGACACCTATATCTGAAATGCCTATCGACACCTATATCTGAAATGCCTATCGACACCTATATCTGAAATGCCTATCGACACCTATATCTGAAATGCCTATCGACACCTATATTTGAAATGCCTATCGACACCTATATCTGAAATGCCTATCGACACCTATATCTGAAATGCCTATCGACACCTTTATCTGAAATGCCTATCGACACCTATTTTTGAAATGCCTATCGGAAACTACATTTGAAATGCCTATCAGCACCTGTATTTGAAATGCCTATCGGCAACCATATCTGGAATGCCTATTGGCACCTATATTTGAAATGCCTATCGGCTTCTATATCTGAAATGCCTATCGGCACCTATTTTTAAAATGCCAATCGGCAACTATATCTGAAATGCCTATCGGCACCTATATCTGAAATGCCTATCGACGCCTATATCTAAAATGCCTATCGACACCTATATCTGAAATGCCTATCGACACCTATATCTGAAATGCCTATCGACACCTATTTTTGAAATGCCTATCGGAAACTACATCTGAAATGCCTATCAGCACCTATATTTGAAATGCCTATCGGCAACCATATCTGGAATGCCTATCGGCACCTATATTTGAAATGCCTATCGGCTTCTATATCTGAAATGCCTATCGGCACCTATTTTTAAAATGCCAATCGGCAACTATATCTAAAATGCCTATCGGCACCTATATCTGAAATGCCTATCGACACCTATATCTGAAACGCCTATCGACACCTATATCTGAAATGCCTATGGACACCTATATCTGAAATGCCTATCGACACCTATATCTGAAATGCCTATCGACACCTATATCTGAAATGCCTATCGACACCTATATCTGAAATGCCTATCGACACCTATATCTGAAATGCCTATCGACACCTATTTTTGAAATGCCTATCGGAAACTACATCTGAAATGCCTATCAGCACCTATATTTGAAATGCCTATCGGCAACCATATCTGAAATGCCTATCGGCACCTATATTTGAAATGCCTATCGGCTTCTATATCTGAAATGCCTATCGGCACTCATTTTTAAAATGCCAATAGGCAACTATATCTGAAATGCCTATCGGCACCTATATCTGAAATGCCTATCGACACCTATATCTGAAATGCCTATCGACACCTATATCTGAAATGCCTATCGACACCTATATCTGAAATGCCTATCGACACCTATATCTGAAATGCCTATCGGCACCTATATCTGAAATGCCTATCGACACCTATATCTGAAATGCCTATCGACACCTATATCTTAAATGCCTATCGACACCTATTTTTGAAATGCCTATCGGAAACTACATCTGAAATGCCTATCAGCACCTATATTTGAAATGCCTATCGGCAACCATATCTGGAATGCCTATCGGCACCTATATTTGAAATGCCTATCGGCTTCTATATCTGAAATGCCTATCGGCACCTATTTTTAAATTGCCAATCGGCAACTATATCTGAAATGCCTATCGGCACCTATATCTGAAATGCCTATCGACACCTATATCTGAAATGCCTATCGACACCTATATCTGAAATGCCTATCGACACCGATATCTGAAATGCCTATCGACACCTATATCTGAAATGCCTATCGACACCTATACCTGAAATGCCTATCGACACCTATATCTGAAATGCCTATCGACACCTATATCTGAAATGCCTATCGACACCTATATCTGAAATGCCTATCGACACCTATTTTTGAAATGCCTATCGGAAACTACATCTGAAATGCCTATCAGCACCTATATTTGAAATGCCTATCGGCAAACATATCTGGAATGCCTATCGGCACCTATATTTGAAATGCCTATCGGCTTCTATATCTGAAATGCCTATCGGCACCTATTTTTAAAATGCCAATCGGCAACTATATCTGAAATGCCTATCGGCACCTATATCTGAAATGCCTATCGACACCTATATCTGAAATGCCTATCGACACCTATATCTGAAATGCCTATCGACACCTATATCTGAAATGCCTATCGACACCTATATCTGAAATGCCTATCGACACCTATATCTGAAATGCCTATCGACACCTATATCTGAAATGCCTATCGACACCTATATCTGAAATGCCTATCGACACCTATTTTTGAAATGCCTATCGGAAACTACATTTGAAATGCCTATCAGCACCTGTATTTGAAATGCCTATCGGCAACCATATCTGGAATGCCTATTGGCACCTATATTTGAAATGCCTATCGGCTTCTATATCTGAAATGCCTATCGGCACCTATTTTTAAAATGCCAATCGGCAACTATATCTGAAATGCCTATCGGCACCTATATCTGAAATGCCTATCGACACCTATATCTGAAATGCCTATCGACACCTATTTTTGAAATGCCTATCGGAAACTACATCTGAAATGCCTATCAGCACCTATATTTGAAATGCCTATCGGCAACCATATCAATGCCTATCGGCACCTATATTTGTAATGCCTATCGGCTTCTATATCTGAAATGCCTATCGGCACCTATTTTTAAAATGCCAATCGGCAACTATATCTGAAATGCCTATCGGCACTTATATCTGAAATGCCTATCGACACCTATATCTGAAATGCCTATCGACACCTATATCTGAAATGCCTATCGACACCTATATCTGAAATGCCTATCGACACCTATATCTGAAATGCCTATCGACACCTATATCTGAAATGCCTTTAGACACCTATATCTGAAATGCCTATCGACACCTATATCTGAAATGCCAATCGACACCTATTTTTGAAATGCCTATCGGAAACTACATCTGGAATGCCTATCAGCACCTATATTTGAAATGCCTATCAGCAACCATATCTGGAATGCCTATCGGCACCTATATTTGAAATGCCTATCGGCTTCTATATCTGAAATGCCTATCGGCACCAATTTTTAAAATGCCAATCGGCAACTATATCTAAAATGCCTATCGGCACCTATATCTGAAATGCCTATCGACACCTATATCTGAAATGCCTATCGACACCTATATCTGAAATGCCTATCGACACCTATATCTGAAATGCCTATCGACACCTATATCTGAAATGCCTATCGACACCTATATCTGAAATGCCTATCGACACCTATATCTGAAATGCCTATCGACACCTATTTTTGAAATGCCTATCGGAAACTACATCTGAAATGCCTATCAGCACCTATATTTGAAATGCCTATCGGCAACCATATCTGGAATGCCTATCGGCACCTATATTTGAAATGCCTATCGGCTTCTATATCTGAAATGCCTATCGGCACCTATTTTTAAAATGCCAATCGGCAACTATATCTGAAATGCCTACCGGCACCTATATCTGAAATGCCTATCGACACCTATATCTGAAATGACTATCGACACCTATATCTGAAATGCCTATCGACACCTATATCTGAAATGCCTATCGACACCTATATCTAAAATGCCTATCGACACCTATATCTGAAATGCCTATCGACACCTATATCTGAAATGCCTATCGACACCTATATCTGAAATGCCTATCGACACCTATTTTTGAAATGCCTATCGGAAACTACATCTGAAATGCCTATCAGCACCTATATTTGAAATGCCTATCGGCAACCATATCTGGAATGCCTATCGGCACCTATATTTGAAATGCCTATCGGCTTCTATATCTGAAATGCCTATCGGCACCTATTTTTAAAATGCCAATCGGCAACTATATCTGAAATGCCTATCGGCACCTATATCTGAAATGCCTATCGACACCTATATCTGAAATGCCTATCGACACCTATATCTGAAATGCCTATCGACACCTATATCTGAAATGCCTATCGACACCTATATCTGAAATGCCTATCGACACCTATATCTGAAATGCCTATCGACACCTATATCTGAAATGCCTATCGACACCTATATCTGAAATGCCTATCGACACCTATTTTTGAAATGCCTATCGGAAACTACATCTGAAATGCCTATCAGCACCTATATTTGAAATGCCTATCGGCAACCATATCTGGAATGCCTATCGGCACCTATATTTGAAATGCCTATCGGCTTCTATATCTGAAATGCCTATCGGCACCTATTTTTAAAATGCCAATCGGCAACTATATCTGAAATGCCTATCGGCACCTATATCTGAAATGCCTATCGACACCTATATCTGAAATGCCTATCGACACCTATATTTGAAATGCCTATCGACACCTATATCTGAAATGCCTATCGACACCTATATCTGAAATGCCTATCGACACCTATATCTGAAATGCCTATCGACACCTATATCTGAAATGCCTATCGACACCTATTTTTGAAATGCCTATCGGAAACTACATCTGAAATGCCTATCAGCACCTATATTTGAAATGCCTATCGGCAACCATATCTGAAATGCCTATCGGCACCTATATTTGAAATGCCTATCGGCTTCTATATTTGAAATGCCTATCGGCACCTATTTTTAAAATGCCAATCGGTAACTATATCTGAAATACCTATCGGCACCCTTATCTGAAATGCCTATCGACACCTATATCTGAAATGCCTATCGACACCTATATCTGAAATGCCTATCGACACCTATATCTGAAATGCCTATCGACACCTATATCTGAAATGCCTATCGACACCTATATCTGAAATGCCTATCGTCACCTATATCTGAAATGCCTATCGACACCTATATCTGAAATGCCTATCGACACCTATATCTGAAATGCCTATCGACACCTATTTTTGAAATGCCTATCGGAAACTACATCTGAAATGCCTATCAGCACCTATATTTGAAATGCCTATCGGCAACCATATCTGGAATGCCTATCGGCACCTATATTTGAAATGCCTATCGGATTCTATATGTGAAATGCCTATCGGCACCTATTTTTAAAATGCCAATCGGCAACTATATCTGAAATGCCTATCGGCACCTATATCTGAAATGCCTATCGACACTTATATCTGAAATGCCTATCGACACCTATATCTGAAATGCCTATCGACACCTATATCTGAAATGCCTATCGACACCAATATCTGAAATGCCTATCGACACCTATATCTGAAATGCCTTTAGACACCTATATCTGAAATGCCTATCGACACCTATATCTGAAATGCCTATCGACACCTATTTTTGAAATGCCTATCGGAAACTACATCTGAAATGCCTATCAGCACCTATATTTGAAATGCCTATCGGCAACCATGTCTGGAATGCCTATCGGCACCTATATTTGAAATGCCTATCGGCTTCTATATCTGAAATGCCTATCGGCACCTATTTTTAAAATGCCAATCGGCAACTATAACTAAAATGCCTATCGGCACCTATATCTGAAATGCCTATCGACACCTATATCTGAAATGCCTATCGACACCTATATCTGAAATGCCTATCGACACCTATATCTGAAATGCCTATCGACACCTATATCTGAAATGCCTATCGACACCTATATCTGAAATGCCTATCGACACCTATATCTGAAATGCCTATCGACACCTATATCTGAAATGCCTATCGGCACCTATTTTTAAAATGCCAATCGGCAACTATATCTGAAATGCCTATCGGCACCTATATCTGAAATGCCTATCGACACCTATATCTGAAATACCTATCGACACCTATATCTGAAATGCCTATCGACACCTATATCTGAAATGCCTATCGACATCTATATCTGAAATGCCTATCGACACCTATATCTGAAATGCCTATCGACACCTATATCTGAAGTGCCTATCGACACCTATATCTGAAATGCCTATCGACACCTATATCTGAAATGCCTATCGACACCTATATCTGAAATGCCTATCGACACCTATATCTGAAATGCCTATCGACACCTATATCTGAAATGCCTATCGACACCTATATCTGAAATGCCTATCGACACCTATATCTGAAATGCCTATCGACACCTATTTTTGAAATGCCTATCGGAAACTACATCTGAAATGCCTATCAGCACCTATATTTGAAATGCCTATCGGCAACCATATCTGGAATGCCTATCGGCACCTATATTTGAAATGCCTATCGGCTTCTATATCTGAAATGCCTATCGGCACTTATTTTTAAAATGCCAATCGGCAACTATATCTGAAATGCCTATCAGCACCTATATCTGAAATGCCTATCGACCACCTATATCTGAAATGCCTATCGACACCTATATCTGAAATGCCTATCGACACCTATATCTGAAATGCCTATCGACACCTATATCTGAAATGCCTATCGACACCTATATCTGAAATGCCTATCGACACCTATATCTGAAATGCCTATCGACACCTATTTTTGAAATGCCTATCGGAAACTACATCTGAAATGCCTATCAGCACCTATATTTGAAATGCCTATCGGCAACCATATCTGGAATGCCTATCGGCACCTATATTTGAAATGCCTATCGGCTTCTATATCTGAAATGCCTATCGGCACCTATTTTTAAAATGCCAATCGGCAACTATATCTGAAATGCCTATCGGCACCTATATCTGAAATGCCTATCGACACCTATATCTGAAATGCCTATCGACACCTATATCTGAAATGCCTATCGACACCTATATCTGAAATGCCTATCGACACCTATATCTGAAATGCCTATCGACACCTATATCTGAAATGCCTATCGACACCTATATCTGAAATGCCTATCGACACCTATATCTGAAATGCCTATCGACACCTATATCTGAAATGCCTATCGACACCTATTTTTGAAATGCCTATCGGAAACTAAATCTGAAATGCCTATCAGCACCTATATTTGAAATGCCTATCGGCAACCATATCTGGAATGCCTATCGGCACCTATATTTGAAATGCCTATCGGCTTCTATATCTGAAATGCCTATCAGCACCTATTTTTAAAATGCCAATCGGCAACTATATCTGAAATGCCTATCGGCACCTATATCTGAAATGCCTATCGACACCTATATCTGAAATGCCTATCGACACCTATATCTGAAATGCCTATCGACACCTATATCTGAAATGCCTATCGACACCTATATCTGAAATGCCTATCGACACCTATATCTGAAATGTCTATCGACACCTATATCTGAAATGCCTATCGACACCTATATCTGAAATGCCTATTGACACCTATTTTTGAAATGCCTATCGGAAACTACATCTGAAATGCCTATCAGCACCTATATTTGAAATGCCTATCGGCAACCATATCTGGAATGCCTATCGGCACCTATGTTTGAAATGCCTATCGGCTTCTATATCTGAAATGCCTATCGGCACCTATTTTTAAAATGCCAATCGGCAACTATATCTGAAATGCCTATCGGCACCTATATCTGAAATGCCTATCGACACCTATATCTGAAATGCCTATCGACACCTATATCTGAAATGCCTATCGACACCTATATCTGAAATGCCTATCGACACCTATATCTGAAATGCCTATCGACACCTATATCTGAAATGCCTATCGACACCTATATCTGAAATGCCTATCGACACCTATATCTGAAATGCCTATCGACACCTATATCTGAAATGCCTATCGACACCTATTTTTGAAATGCCTATCGGAAACTACATCTGAAATGCCTATCAGCACCTATATTTGAAATGCCTATCGGCAACCATATCTGGAATGCCTATCGGCACCTATATTTGAAATGCCTATCGGCTTCTATATCTGAAACGCCTATCGGCACCTATTTTTAAAATGTTAATCGGCAACTATATCTAAAATGCCTATCGGCACCTATATCTGAAATGCCTATCGACACCTATATCTGAAATGCCTATCGACACCTATATCTGAAATGCCTATCAACACCTATATCTGAAATGCCTATCGACACCTATATCTGAAATGCCTATCGACACCTATATCTGAAATGCCTATCGACACCTATTTTTGAATTGCCTATCGGAAACTACATCTGAAATGCCTATCAGCACCTATATTTGAAATGCCTATCGGCAACCATATCTGGAATGCCTATCGGCACCTATATTTGTAATGCCTATCGGCTTCTATATCTGAAATGCCTATCGGCACCTATTTTTAAAATGCCAATCGGCAACTATATCTGAAATGCCTATCGGCACCTATATCTGAAATGCCTATCGACACCTATATCTGAAATGCCTATCGACACCTATATCTGAAATGCCTATCGACACCTATATCTGAAATGCCTATCGACACCTATATCTGAAATGCCTATCGACACCTATATCTGAAATGCCTATCGACACCTATATCTGAAATGCCTATCGACACCTATATCTGAAATGCCTATCGACACCTATTTTTGAAATGCCTATCGGAAACTACATCTGAAATGCCTATCAGCACCTATATTTGAAATGCCTATCGGCAACTACATCTGGAATGCCTATCGGCACCTATATTTGAAATGCCTATCGGCTTCTATATCTGAAATGCATATCGGCACCTATTTTTAAAATGCCAATCGGCAACTATATCTGAAATGCCTATCGGCACATATATCTGAAATGCCTATCGACACCTATATCTGAAATGCCTATCGACACCTATATCTGAAATACCTATCGACACCTATATCTGAAATGCCTATCGACACCTATATCTGAAACGCCTATCGACACCTATATCTGAAATGCCTATCGACACCTATATCTGTAATGCCTATCGACACCTATATCTGAAATGCCTATCGACACCTATATCTGAAATGCCTATCGACACCTATATCTAAAATGCCTATCGACACCTATATCTGAAATGCCTATCGACACCTATATCTGAAATGCCTATCGACACCTATATCTGAAATGCCTATCGACACCTATATCTGAAATGCCTACCGACACCTATATCTGAAATGCCTATCGACACCTATATCTGAAATGCCTATCGACACCTATATCTGAAATGCCTATCGACACCTATATCTGAAATCCCTATCGACACCTATATCTGAAATGCCTATCGACACCTATTTTTTAAATGCCTATCGGAAACTACATCTGAAATGCCTATCAGCACCTATATTTGAAATGCCTATCGGCAACCATATCTGGAATGCCTATCGGCACCTATATTTGAAATGCCTATCGGCTTCTATATCTGAAATGCCTATCGGCACCTATTTTTAAAATGCCAATCGGCAACTATATCTGAAATGCCTATCGGCACCTATATCTGAAATGCCTATCGACCACCTATATCTGAAATGCCTATCGACACCTATATCTGAAATGCCTATCGACACCTATATCTGAAATGCCTATCGACACCTATATCTGAAATGCCTATCGACACCTATATCTGAAATGCCTATCGACACCTATATCTGAAATGCCTATCGACACCTATATCTGAAATGCCTATCGACACCTATTTTTGAATTGCCTATCGGAAACTACATCTGAAATGCCTATCAGCACCTATATTTGAATTGCCTATCGGCAACCATATCTGGAATGCCTATCGGCACCTATATTTGAAATGCCTTATGGCTTCTATATCTGAAATGCCTCTCGGCACCTATTTTTAAAATGCCAATCGGCAACTATATCTGAAATGCCTATCGGCACCTATATCTGAAATGCCTATCGACACCTATATCTGAAATGCCTATCGACACCTATATCTGAAATGCCTATCGACACCTATATCTGAAATGCCTATCGACACCTATTTTTGAAATGCCTATCATAAACTACATCTGAAATGCCTATCAGCACCTATATTTAAAATGCCTATCGGCAACCACATCTGGAATGCCTATCGGCACCTTATTTGAAATGCCTATCGGCTTCTATATCTGAAATGCATATCGGCACCTATTTTTAAAATGCCAATCGGCAACTATATCTGAAATGCCTATCGGCACCTATATCTGAAGTGCCTATCGACACCTATATCTGAAATGCCTATCGACACCTATATCTGAAATACCTATCGACACCTATATCTGAAATGCCTATCGACACCTAAATCTGAAATGCCTATCGACACCTATATCTGAAATGCCTATCGACACCTATATCTGTAATGCCTATCGACACCTATATCTGAAATGCCTATCGACACCTATATCTGAAATGCCTATCGACACCTATTTTTTAAATGCCTATCGGAAACTACATCTGAAATGCCTATCAGCACCTATATTTGAAATGCCTATCGACACCTATATCTGAAATGCCTATCGGCACCTATATCTGAAATGCCTATCGACACCTATATCTGAAATGCCTATCGACACCTATATCTGAAATGCCTATCGACACCTATATCTGAAATGCCTATCGACACCTATATCTGAAATGCCTATCGACACCTATATCTGAAATGCCTATCGACACCTATATCTGAAATGCCTATCGACACCTATATCTGAAATGCCTATCGACACCTATATCTGAAATGCCTATCGACACCTATATCTGAAATGCCTATCGACACCTATTTTTGAAATGCCTATCGGAAACTACATCTGAAATGCCTATCAGCACCTATATTTGAAATGCCTATCGGCAACCATATCTGGAATGCCTATCGGCACCTCTATTTGAAATGCCTATCGGCTTCTATATCTGAAATGCCTATCGGCACCTATTTTTAAAATGCCAATCGACAATTATATCTGAAATGCCTATCGGCACCTATATCTGAAATGCCTATCGACACCTATATCTGAAATGCCTATCGACACCTATATCTGAAATGCCTATCGACACCTATATCTGAAATGCCTATCGACACCTATATCTGAAATGCCTATCGACACCTATATATGAAATGCCTATCGACACCTATATCTGAAATGCCTATCGACACCTATTTTTGAAATGCCTATCGGAAACTACATCTGAAATGCCTATCAGCACCTATATTTGAAATGCCTATCGGCAACCATATCTGGAATGCCTATCGGCACCTATATTTGAAATGCCTATCGGCTTCTATATCTGAAATGCCTATCGGCACCTATTTTTAAAATGCCAATCGGTAACTATATCTGAAATGCCTATCGGCACCTATATCTGAAATGCCTATCGACACCTATATCTGAAATGCCAATCGACACCTATATCTGAAATGCCTATCGACACCTATATCTGAAATGCCTATCGACACCTATATCTGAAATGCCTATCGACACCTATATCTGAAATGCCTATCGACACCTATATCTGAAATGCCTATCGACACCTATATCTGAAATGCCTATCGTCACCTATATCTGAAATGCCTATCGACACCTATATCTGAAATGCCTATCGACACCTATATCTGAAATGCCTATCGACACCTATATCTGAAATGCCTATCGACACCTATATCTGAAATGCCTATCGACACCTATATCTGAAATGCCTATCGTCACCTATATCTGAAATGCCTATCGACACCTATATCTGAAATGCCTATCGACACCTATATCTGAAATGCCTATCGACACCTATTTTTGAAATGCCTATCGGAAACTACATCTGAAATGCCTATCAGCACCTATATTTGAAATGCCTATCGGCAACCATATCTGGAATGCCTATCGGCACCTATATTTGAAATGCCTATCGGCTTCTATATGTGAAATGCCTATCGGCACCTATTTTTAAAATGCCAATCGGCAACTATATCTGAAATGCCTATCGGCACCTATATCTGAAATGCCTATCGACACCTATATCTGAAATGCCTATCGACACCTATATCTGAAATGCCTATCGACACCTATATCTGAAATGCCTATCGACACCAATATCTGAAATGCCTATCGACACCTATATCTGAAATGCCTTTAGACACCTATATCTGAAATGCCTATCGACACCTATATCTGAAATGCCTATCGACACCTATTTTTGAAATGCCTATCGGAAACTACATCTGAAATGCCTATCAGCACCTATATTTGAAATGCCTATCGGCAACCATATCTGGAATGCCTATCGGCACCTATATTTGAAATGCCTATCGGCTTCTATATCTGAAATGCCTATCGGCACCTATTTTTAAAATGCCAATCGGCAACTATAACTAAAATGCCTATCGGCACCTATATCTGAAATGCCTATCGACACCTATATCTGAAATGCCTATCGACACCTATATCTGAAATGCCTATTGACACTTATATCTGAAATGCCTATCGACACCTATATCTGAAATGCCTATCGACACCTATATCTGAAATGCCTATCGACACCTATATCTGAAATGCCTATCGACACCTATATCTGAAATGCCTATCGGCACCTATTTTTAAAATGCCAATCGGCAACTATATCTGAAATGCCTATCGTCACCTGTATCTGAAATGCCTATCGACACCTATATCTGAAATACCTATCGACACCTATATCTGAAATGCCTATCGACACCTATATCTGAAATGCCTATCGACATCTATATCTGAAATGCCTATCGACACCTATATCTGAAATGCCTATCGACACCTATATCTGAAGTGCCTATCGACACCTATATCTGAAATGCCTATCGACACCTATATCTGAAATGCCTATCGACACCTATATCTGAAATGCCTATCGACACCTATATCTGAAATGCCTATCGACACCTATATCTGAAATGCCTATCGACACCTATATCTGAAATGCCTATCGACACCTATATCTGAAATGCCTATCGACACCTATTTTTGAAATGCCTATCGGAAACTACATCTGAAATGCCTATCAGCACCTATATTTGAAATGCCTATCGGCAACCATATCTGGAATGCCTATCGGCACCTATATTTGAAATGCCTATCGGCTTCTATATCTGAAATGCCTATCGGCACTTATTTTTAAAATGCCAATCGGCAACTATATCTGAAATGCCTATCAGCACCTATATCTGAAATGCCTATCGACCACCTATATCTGAAATGCCTATCGACACCTATATCTGAAATGCCTATCGACACCTATATCTGAAATGCCTATCGACACCTATATCTGAAATGCCTATCGACACCTATATCTGAAATGCCTATCGACACCTATATCTGAAATGCCTATCGACACCTATTTTTGAAATGCCTATCGGAAACTACATCTGAAATGCCTATCAGCACCTATATTTGAAATGCCTACCGGCAACCATATCTGGAATGCCTATCGGCACCTATATTTGAAATGCCTATCGGCTTCTATATCTGAAATGCCTATCGGCACCTATTTTTAAAATGCCAATCGACAACTATATCTGAAATGCCTATCGGCACCTATATCTGAAATGCCTATCGACACCTATATCTGAAATGCCTATCGACACCTATATCTGAAATGCCTATCGACACCTATATCTGAAATGCCTATCGACACCTATATCTGAAATGCCCATCGACACCTATATCTGAAATGCCTATCGACACCTATATCTGAAATGCCTATCGACACCTATATCTGAAATGCCTATCGACACCTATATCTGAAATGCCTATCGACACCTATTTTTGAAATGCCTATCGGAAACTACAACTGAAATGCCTATCAGCACCTATATTTGAAATGCCTATCGGCAACCATATCTGGAATGCCTATCGGGACCTATATTTGAAATGCCTATCGGCTTCTATATCTGAAATGCCTATCAGCACCTATTTTTAAAATGCCAATCGGCAACTATATCTGAAATGCCTATCGGCACCTATATCTGAAATGCCTATCGACACCTATATCTGAAATGCCTATCGACACCTATATCTGAAATGCCTATCGACACCTATATCTGAAATGCCTATCGACACCTATATCTGAAATGCCTATCGACACCTATATCTGAAATGTCTATCGACACCTATATCTGAAATGCCTATCGACACCTATATCTGAAATGCCTATTGACACCTATTTTTGAAATGCCTATCGGAAACTACATCTGAAATGCCTATCAGCACCTATATTTGAAATGCCTATCGGCAACCATATCTGGAATGCCTATCGGCACCTATATTTGAAATGCCTATCGGCTTCTATATCTGAAATGCCTATCGGCACCTATTTTTAAAATGCCAATCGGCAACTATATCTGAAATGCCTATCGGCACCTATATCTGAAATGCCTATCGACACCTATATCTGAAATGCCTATCGACACCTATATCTGAAATGCCTATCGACACCTATATCTGAAATGCCTATCGACACCTATATCTGAAATGCCTATCGACACCTATATCTGAAATGCCTATCGACACCTATATCTGAAATGCCTATCGACACCTATATCTGAAATGCCTATCGACACCTATATCTGAAATGCCTATCGACACCTATTTTTGAAATGCCTATCGGAAACTACATCTGAAATGTCTATCAGCACCTATATTTGAAATGCCTATCGGCAACCATATCTGGAATGCCTATCGGCACCTATATTTGAAATGCCTATCGGCTTCTATATCTGAAACGCCTATCGGCACCTATTTTTAAAATGTTAATCGGCAACTATATCTAAAATGCCTATCGGCACCTATATCTGAAATGCCTATCGACACCTATATCTGAAATGCCTATCGACACCTATATCTGTAATGCCTATCAACACCTATATCTGAAATGCCTATCGACACCTATATCTGAAATGCCTATCGACACCTATATCTGAAATGCCTATCGACACCTATATCTGAAATGCCTATCGACACCTATATCTGAAATGCCTATCGACACCTATATCTGAAATGCCTATCGACACCTATATCTGAAATGTCTATCGACACCTATATCTGAAATGCCTATCGACACCTATATCTGAAATGCCTATTGACACCTATTTTTGAAATGCCTATCGGAAACTACATCTGAAATGCCTATCAGCACCTATATTTGAAATGCCTATCGGCAACCATATCTGGAATGCCTATCGGCACCTATATTTGTAATGCCTATCGGCTTCTATATCTGAAATGCCTATCGGCACCTATTTTTAAAATGCCAATCGGCAACTATATCTGAAATGCCTATCGGCACCTATATCTGAAATGCCTATCGACACCTATATCTGAAATGCCTATCGACACCTATATCTGAAATGCCTATCGACACCTATATCTGAAATGCCTATCGACACCTATATCTGAAATGCCTATCGACACCTATATCTGAAATGCCTATCGACACCTATATCTGAAATGCCTATCGACACCTATATCTGAAATGCCTATCGACACCTATTTTTGAAATGCCTATCGGAAACTACATCTGAAATGCCTATCAGCACCTATATTTGAAATGCCTATCGGCAACCACATCTGGAATGCCTATCGGCACCTATATTTGAAATGCCTATCGGCTTCTATATCTGAAATGCATATCGGCACCTATTTTTAAAATGCCAATCGGCAACTATATCTGAAATGCCTATCGGCACCTATATCTGAAATGCCTATCGACACCTATATCTGAAATGCCTATCGACACCTATATCTGAAATATATCGACACCTATATCTGAAATGCCTATCGACACCTATATCTGAAATGCCTATCGACACCTATATCTGAAATGCCTATCGACACCTATATCTGAAATGCCTATCGACACCTATATCTGAAATGCCTATCGACACCTATATCTGAAATGCCTATCGACACCTATATCTGAAATGCCTATCGACACCTATATCTGAAATGCCTATCGACACCTATATCTGAAATGCCTATCGACACCTATATCTGAAATGCCTATCGACACCTATATCTGAAATGCCTATCGACACCTATATCTGAAATGCCTATCGACACCTATATCTGAAATGCCTATCGACACCTATATCTGAAATGGCCTATCGACACCTATATCTGAAATGCCTATCGACACCTATATCTGAAATGCCTATCGACACCTATATCTGAAATCCCTATCGGACACCTACATCTGAAATGCCTATCAGCACCTATATTTGAAATGCCTATCGGCAACTACATCTGGAATGCCTATCGGCACCTATATTTGAAATGCCTATCGGCTTCTATATCTGAAATGCCTATCGGCACCTATTTTTAAAATGCCAATCGGCAACTATATCTGAAATGCCTATCGGCACCTATATCTGAAATGCCTATCGACCACCTATATCTGAAATGCCTATCGACACCTATATCTGAAATGCCTATCGACACCTATATCTGAAATGCCTATCGACACCTATATCTGAAATGCCTATCGACACCTATATCTGAAATGCCTATCGACACCTATATCTGAAATGCCTATCGACACCTATATCTGAAATGCCTATCGACACCTATTTTTGAATTGCCTATCGGAAACTACATCTGAAATGCCTATCAGCACCTATATTTGAAATGCCTATCGGCAACCATATCTGGAATGCCTATCGGCACCTATATTTGAAATGCCTATCGGCTTCTATATCTGAAATGCCTCTCGGCACCTATTTTTAAAATGCCAATCGGCAACTATATCTGAAATGCCTATCGGCACCTATATCTGAAATGCCTATCGACACCTATATCTGAAATGCCTATCGACACCTATATCTGAAATGCCTATCGACACCTATATCTGAAATGCCTATCGACACCTATTTTTGAAATGCCTATCATGAACTACATCTGAAATGCCTATCAGCACCTATATTTAAAATGCCTATCGGCAACCACATCTGGAATGCCTATCGGCACCTTATTTGAAATGCCTATCGGCTTCTATATCTGAAATGCATATCGGCACCTATTTTTAAAATGCCAATCGGCAACTATATCTGAAATGCCTATCGGCACCTATATCTGAAGTGCCTATCGACACCTATATCTGAAATGCCTATCGACACCTATATCTGAAATACCTATCGACACCTATATCTGAAATGCCTATCGACACCTAAATCTGAAATGCCTATCGACACCTATATCTGAAATGCCTATCGACACCTATATCTGTAATGCCTATCGACACCTATATCTGAAATGCCTATCGACACCTATATCTGAAATGCCTATCGACACCTATTTTTTAAATGCCTATCGGAAACTACATCTGAAATGCCTATCAGCACCTATATTTGAAATGCCTATCGACACCTATATCTGAAATGCCTAAGTGCACCTATATCTGAAATGCCTATCGACACCTATATCTGAAATGCCTATCGACACCTATATCTGAAATGCCTATCGACACCTATATCTGAAATGCCTATCGACACCTATATCTGAAATGCCTATCGACACCTATATCTGAAATGCCTATCGACACCTATATCTGAAATGCCTATCGACACTTATATCTGAAATGCCTATCGACACCTATATCTGAAATGCCTATCGACACCTATATCTGAAATGCCTATCGACACCTATTTTTGAAATGCCTATCGGAAACTACATCTGAAATGCCTATCAGCACCTATATTTGAAATGCCTATCGGCAACCATATCTGGAATGCCTATCGGCACCTATATTTGAAATGCCTATCGGCTTCTATATCTGAAATGCCTATCGGCACCTATTTTTAAAATGCCAATCGGCAATTATATCTGAAATGCCTATCGGCACCTATATCTGAAATGCCTATCGACACCTATATCTGAAATGCCTATCGACACCTATATCTGAAATGCCTATCGACACCTATATCTGAAATGCCTATCGACACCTATATCTGAAATGCCTATCGACACCTATATATGAAATGCCTATCGACACCTATATCTGAAATGCCTATCGACACCTATTTTTGAAATGCCTATCGGAAACTACATCTGAAATGCCTATCAGCACCTATATTTGAAATGCCTATCGGCAACCATATCTGGAATGCCTATCGGCACCTATATTTGAAATGCCTATCGGCTTCTATATCTGAAATGCCTATCGGCACCTATTTTTAAAATGCCAATCGGTAACTATATCTGAAATGCCTATCGGCACCTATATCTGAAATGCCTATCGACACCTATATCTGAAATGCCAATCGACACCTATATCTGAAATGCCTATCGACACCTATATCTGAAATGCCTATCGACACCTATATCTGAAATGCCTATCGACACCTATATCTGAAATGCCTATCGACACCTATATCTGAAATGCCTATCGACACCTATATCTGAAATGCCTATCGACACCTATATCTGAAATGCCTATCGACACCTATTTTTGAAAACTACATCTGAAATGCCTATCAGCACCTATATTTGAAATGCCTATCGGCAACCATATCTGGAATGCCTATCGGCACCTATATTTGAAATGCCTATCGGCTTCTATATCTGAAATGCCTATCGGCACCTATTTTTAAATTGCCAATCGGCAACTATATCTGAAATGCCTATCGGCACCTATATCTGAAATGCCTATCGACACCTATATCTGAAATGCCTATCGACACGTATATCTGAAATGCCTATCGACACCTATATCTGAAATGCCTATCGACACCTATATCTGAAATGCCTATCGACACCTATTTTTGAAATGCCTATCGGAAACTACATCTGAAATGCCTATCAGCACCTATATTTGAAATGCCTATCGGCAACCATATCTGGAATGCCTATCGGCACCTATATTTGAAATGCCTATCGGCTGCTATATCTGAAATGCCTATCGGCACCTATTTTTAAAATGCCAATCGGCAACTATATCTGAAAAGCCTATCGGCACCTATATCTGAAATGCCTATCGACACCTATATCTGAAATGCCTATCGACACCTATATCTGAAATGCCTATCGACACCTATATCTGAAATGCCTATCGACACCTATATCTGAAATGCCTATCGACACCTATATCTGAAATGCCTATCGACACCTATATCTGAAATGCCTATCGACACCTATATCTGAAATGCCTATCGACACCTATTTTTGAAATGCCTATCGGAAACTACATCTGAAATGCCTATCAGCACCTATATTTGAAATGCCTATCGGCAACCATATCTGGAATGCCTATCGGCACCAATATTTGAAATGCCTATCGGCTTCTATATCTGAAATGCCTATCGGAACCTATTTTTAAAATGCCAATCGGCAACTATATCTGAAATGCCTATCAGCACCTATATTTGAAATGCCTATCGGCAACCATATCTGGAATGCCTATCGGCACCTATATTTGAAATGCCTATCGGCTTCTATATCTGAAATGTCTATCGGCACCTATTTTTAAAATGCCAATCGGCAACTATATCTGAAATGCTTATCGGCACCTATATCTGAAATGCCTATCGACACCTATATCTGAAATGCCTATCGACACCTATATCTGAAATGCCTATCGACACCTATATCTGAAATGCCTATCGACACCTATATCTGAAATGCCTATCGACACCTATATCTGAAATGCCTATCGACACCTATTTTTGAAATGCCTATCGGAAACAACATCTGAAATGCCTATCGGCAATCATATCTGGAATGCCTATCGGCACCTATATTTGAAATGCCTATCGGCTTCTATATCTGAAATGCCTATCGGCACCTATTTTTAAAATGCCAATCGGTAACTATATCTGAAATGCCTATCGGCACCTATATCTGAAATGCCTATCGACACCTATAGCTGAAATGCCTATCGACACCTATATCTGAAATGCCTATCGACACCTATATCTGAAATGCCTATCGACACCTATATCTGAAATGCCTATCGACACCTATATCTGAAATGCCTATCGTCACCTATATCTGAAATGCCTATCGACACCTATATCTGAAATGCCTATCGACACCTATATCTGAAATGCCTATCGACACCTATTTTTGAAATGCCTATCAGAAACTACATCTGAAATGCCTATCAGCACCTATAATTGAAATGACTATCGGCAACCATATCTGGAATGCCTATCGACACCTATATCTGAAATGCCTATCGGCACCTATTTTTAAAATGCCAATCGGCAACTATATCTGAAATGCCTATCGGCACCTATATCTGAAATGCCTATCGACACCTATATCTGAAATGCCTATCGACACCTATATCTGAAATGCCTATCGACACCTATATCTGAAATGCCTATCGACACCTATATCTGAAATGCCTTTAGACACCTATATCTGAAATGCCTAACGACACCTATATCTGAAATGCCTATCGACACCTATATCTGAAATGCCTATCGACACTTATATCTGAAATGCCTATCGACACCTATATCTGAAATGCCTATCGACACCTATATCTGAAATGCCTATCGACACCTATTTTTGAAATGCCTATCGGAAACTACATCTGAAATGCCTATCAGCACCTATATTTGAAATGCCTATCGGCAACCATATCTGGAATGCCTATCGGCACCTATATTTGAAATGCCTATCGGCTTCTATATCTGAAATGTCTATCGGCACCTATTTTTAAAATGCCAATCGGCAACTATATCTGAAATGCTTATCGGCACCTATATCTGAAATGCCTATCGACACCTATATCTGAAATGCCTATCGACACCTATATCTGAAATGCCTATCGACACCTATATCTGAAATGCCTATCGACACCTATATCTGAAATGCCTATCGACACCTATATCTGAAATGCCTATCGACACTTATATCTGAAATGCCTATCGACACCTATATCTGAAATGCCTATCGACACCTATATCTGAAATGCCTATCGACACCTATTTTTGAAATGCCTATCGGAAACTACATCTGAAATGCCTATCAGCACCTATATTTGAAATGCCTATCGGCAACCATATCTGGAATGCCTATCGGCACCTATATTTGAAATGCCTATCGGCTTCTATATCTGAAATCTCTATCGGCACCTATTTTTAAAATGCCAATCGGCAACTATATCTGAAATGCTTATCGGCACCTATATCTGAAATGCCTATCGACACCTATATCTGAAATGCCTATCGACACCTATATCTGAAATGCCTATCGACACCTATATCTGAAATGCCTATCGACACCTATATCTGAAATGCCTATCGACACCTATATCTGAAATGCCTATCGACACCTATTTTTGAAATGCCTATCGGAAACTACATCTGAAATGCCTATCAGCACCTATATTTGAAATGCCTTTCGGAAATCATATCTGGAATGCCTATCGGCACCTATATTTGAAATGCCTATCGGCTTCTATATCTGAAATGCCTATCGGCACCTATTTTTAAAATGCCAATCGGTAACTATATCTGAAATGCCTATCAGCACCTATATCTGAAATGCCTATCGACACCTATAGCTGAAATGCCTATCGACACCTATATCTGAAATGCCTATCGACACCTATATCTGAAATGCCTATCGACACCTATATCTGAAATGCCTATCGACACCTATATCTGAAATGCCTATCGTCACCTATATCTGAAATGCCTATCGACACCTATATCTGAAATGCCTATCGACACCTATATCTGAAATGCCTATCGACACCTATTTTTGAAATGCCTATCAGAAACTACATCTGAAATGCCTATCAGCACCTATATTTGAAATGCCTATCGGCAACCATATCTGGAATGCCTATCGGCACCTATATTTGAAATGCCTATCGGCTTCTATATCTGAAATGCCTATCGGCACCTATTTTTAAAATGCCAATCGGCAACTATATCTGAAATGGCTATCGGCACCTATATGTGAAAAGCCTATCGACACCTATATCTGAAATGCCTATCGACACCTATATCTGAAATGCCTATCGACACCTATATCTGAAATGCCTATCGACACCTATATCTGAAATGCCTTTAGACACCTATATCTGAAATGCCTATCGACACTTATAGCTGAAATGCCTATCGACACCTATATCTGAAATGCCTATCGACACCTATATCTGAAATGCCTATCGACACCTATATCTGAAATGCCTATCGACACCTATATCTGAAATGCCTATCGTCACCTATATCTGAAATGCCTATCGACACCTATATCTGAAATGCCTATCGACACCTATATCTGAAATGCCTATCGACACCTATTTTTGAAATGCCTATCAGAAACTACATCTGAAATGCCTATCAGCACCTATATTTGAAATGCCTATCGGCAACCATATCTGGAATGCCTATCGGCACCTATATTTGAAATGCCTATCGGCTTCTATATCTGAAATGCCTATCGGCACCTATTTTTAAAATGCCAATCGGCAACTATATCTGAAATGCCTATCGGCACCTATATCTGAAAAGCCTATCGACACCTATATCTGAAATGCCTATCGACACCTATATCTGAAATGCCTATCGACACCTATATCTGAAATGCCTATCGACACCTATATCTGAAATGCCTTTAGACACCTATATCTGAAATGCCTATCGACACCTATATCTGAAATGCCTATCGGCACCTATATCTGAAAAGCCTATCGACACCTATATCTGAAATGCCTATCGACACCTATATCTGGAATGCCTATCGACACCTATATCTGAAATGCCTATCGACACCTATATCTGAAATGCCTTTAGACACCTATATCTGAAATGCCTATCGACACCTATATCTGAAATGCCTATCGACACCTAGTTTTGAAATGCCTATCGGAAACTACATCTGAAATGCCTATCAGCACCTATATTTGAAATGCCTATCGGCAACCATATCTGGAATGCCTATCGGCACCTATATTTGAAATGCCTATCGGCTTCTATATCTAAAATGCCTATCGGCACCTATTTTTAAAATGCCAATCGGCAACTATATCTGAAATGCCTATCGGCACCTATATCTGAAATGCCTATCGATACCTATATCTGAAATGCCTATCGACACCTATATCTGAAATGCCTATCGACACCTATATCTGAAATGCCTATCGACACCTATATCTGAAATGCCTATCGACACCTATATCTGAAATGCCTATCGACACCTATATCTGAAATGCCTATCGACACCTATATCTGAAATGCCTATCGACACCTATTTTTGAAATGCCTATCGGAAACTACATCTGAAATGCCCATCAGCACCTATATTTGAAATGCCTATCGGCAACCATATCTGGAATGCCTATCGGCACCTATATTTGAAATGCCTATCGGCTTCTATATCTGAAATGCCTATCGGCACCTATTTTTAAAATGCCAATCGGCAACTATATCTGAAATGCCTATCGGCACCTATATCTGAAATGCCTATCGACACCTATATCTAAAATGCCTATCGACACCTATATCTGAAATGCCCATCGACACCTATATCTGAAATGCCTATCGACACCTAAATCTGAAATGCCTATCGACACCTATATCTGAAATGCCTATCGACACCTATATCTGAAATGCCTATCGACACCTATTTTTTAAATGCCTATAGGAAACTACATCTGAAATGCCTATCAGCACCTAAATTTGAAATGCCTATCGGCAACCATACCTGGAATGCCTATCGGCACCTATATTTGAAATGCCTATCGGCTTCTATATCTGAAATGCCTATCGGCACCTATTTTTAAAATGCCAATCGGCAACTATATCTGAAATGCCTATCGGCACCTATATCTGAAATGCCTATCGACACCTATATCTGAAATGCCTATCGACACCTATATCTGAAATGCCTATCGACACCTATATCTGAAATGCCTATCGACACCTATATCTAAAATGCCTATCGACACCTATATCTGAAATGCCTATCGACACCTATATCTGAAATGCCTATCGACACCTATATCTGAAATGCCTATCGACACCTATATCTGAAATGCCTATCGACACCTATTTTTGAAATGCCTATCGGAAACTACATCTGAAATGCCTATCGGCAACCATATCTGGAATGCCTATCGGCACCTATATTTGAAATGCCTATCGGCTTCTATATCTGAAATGCCTATCGGCACCTATTTTTAAAATGCCAATCGGCAACTATATCTGAAATGCCTATCGGCACCTATATCTGAAATGCCTATTGACACCTATATTTGAAATGCCTATCGACACCTATATCTGAAATGCCTATCGAAACCTATATCTGAAATGCCTATCGACACCTATATCTGAAATGCCTATCGACACTTATATCTGAAATGCCTATCGACACCTATATCTGAAATGCCTATCGACACCTATATCTGAAATGCCTATCGACACCTATTTTTGAAATGCCTATCGGAAACTACATCTAAAATGCCTATCAGCACCTATATTTGAAATGCCTATCGGCAACCATATCTGGAATGCCTATCGGCACCTATATTTGAAATGCCTATCGGCTTCTATATCTGAAATGTCTATCGGCACCTATTTTTAAAATGCCGATCGGCAACTATATCTGAAATGCTTATCGGCACCTATATCTGAAATGCCTATCGACACCTATATCTGAAATGCCTATCGACACCTATATCTGAAATGCCTATCGACACCTATATCTGAAATGCCTATCGACACCTATATCTGAAATGCCTATCGACACCTATATCTGAAATGCCTATCGACACCTATTTTTGAAATGCCTATCGGAAACTACATCTGGAATGCCTATCGGCACCTATATTTGAAATGCCTATCGGCTTCTATATCTGAAATGCCTATCGGCACCTATTTTTAAAATGCCAATCGGTAACTATATCTGAAATGCCTATCGGCACCTATATCTGAAATGCCTATCGACACCTATATCTGAAATGCCTATCGACACCTATATCTGAAATGCCTATCGACACCTATATCTGAAATGCCTATCGACACCTATATCTGAAATGCCTATCGACACCTATATCTGAAATGCCTATCGTCACCTATATCTGAAATGCCTATCGACACCTATATCTGAAATGCCTATCGACACCTATATCTGAAATGCCTATCGACACCTATTTTTGAAATGCCTATCAGAAACTACATCTGAAATGCCTATCAGCACCTATATTTGAAATGCCTATCGGCAACCATATCTGAAATGCCTATCGGCACCTATATTTGAAATGCCTATCGGCTTCTATATCTGAAATGCCTATCGGCACCTATTTTTAAAATGCCAATCGGCAACTATATCTGAAATGCCTATCGGCACCTATATCTGAAATGCCTATCGACACCTATATCTGAAATGCCTATCGACACCTATATCTGAAATGCCTATCGACACCTATATCTGAAATGCCTATCGACACCTATATCTGAAATGCCTTTAGACACCTATATCTGAAATGCCTATCGACACCTATATCTGAAATGCCTTTCGACACCTATTTTTGAAATGCCTATCGGAAACTACATCTGAAATGCCTATCAGCACCTATATTTGAAATGCCTATCGGCAACCATATCTGGAATGCCTATCGGCACCTATATTTGAAATGCCTATCGGCTTCTATATCTAAAATGCCTATCGGCCCTATTTTTAAAATGCCAATCGGCAACTATATCTGAAATGCCTATCGGCACCTATATCTGAAATGCCTATCGATACCTATATCTGAAATGCCTATCGACACCTATATCTGAAATGCCTATCGACACCTATATCTGAAATGCCTATCGACACCTATATCTGAAATGCCTATCGACACCTATATCTGAAATGCCTATCGACACCTATATCTGAAATGCCTATCGATACCTATATCTGAAATGCCTATCGACACCTATTTTTGAAATGCCTATCGGAAACTACATCTGAAATGCCTATCAGCACCTATATTTGAAATGCCTATCGGCAACCATATTTGGAATGCCTATCGGCACCTATATTTGAAATGCCTATCGGCTTCTATATCTGAAATGCCTATCGGCACCTATTTTTAAAATGCCAATCGGCAACTATATCTGAAATGCCTATCGGCACCTATATCTGAAATGCCTATCGACACTTATATCTGAAATGCCTATCGACACCTATATCTGAAATGCCTATCGACACCTATATCTGAAATGCCTATCGACACCTATATCTGAAATGCCTATCGACACCTATATCTGAAATGCCTATCGACACCTATATCTGAAATGCCTATCGACACCTATATCTGAAATGCCTATCGACACCTATATCTGAAATGCCTATCGACACCTATATCTGAAATGCCTATCGACACCTATTTTTGAAATGCCTATCGGAAACTACATCTGAAATGCCTATCAGCACCTATATTTGAAATGCCTATCGGCAACCATATCTGGAATGCCTATCGGCACCTATATTTGAAATGCCTATCGGCTTCTATATCTGAAATGCCTATCGGCACCTATTTTTAAAATGCCAATCGGCAACTATATCTGAAATGCCTATCGGCACCTATATCTGAAATGCCTATCGACACCTATATCTGAAATGCCTATCGACACCTATATCTGAAATGCCTATCGACACCTATATCTGAAAAGCCTATTGACACCTATATCTGAAATGCCTATCGACACCTATATCTGAAATGCCTATCGACACCTATATCTGAAATGCCTATCAACACCTATTTTTGAAATGCCTATCGGAAACTACATCTGAAATGCCTATCAGCACCTATATTTGAAATGCCTATCGGCAACCATATCTGGAATGCCTATCGGCACCTATATTTGAAATGCCTATCGGCTTCTATATCTGAAACGCCTATCGGCACCTATTTTTAAAATGCCAATCGGCAACTATATCTAAAATGCCTATCGGCACCTATATCTGAAATGCCTATCGACACCTATATCTGAAATGCCTATCGACACCTATATCTGAAATGCCTATCGACACCTATATCTGAAATGCCTATTGACACCTATATCTGAAATGCCTATCGACACCTATTTTTGAAATGCCTATCGGAAACTACATCTGAAATGCCTATCAGCACCTATATTTGAAATGCCCATCGGCAACCATATCTGGAATGCCTATCGGCACCTATATTTGAAATGCCTATCGGCTTCTATATCTGAAATGCCTATCGGCACCTATTTTTAAAATGCCAATCGGCAACTATATCTGAAATGCCTATCGGCACCTATATCTGAAATGCCTATCGACACCTATATCTGAAATGCCTATCGACACCTACATCTGAAATGCCTATCGACACCTATATCTAAAATGCCTATCGACACCTATATCTGAAATGCCTATCGACACCTATATCTGAAATGCCTATCGACACCTATATCTGAAATGCCTATCGACACCTATATCTGAAATGCCTATCGACACCTATTTTTAAAATGCCTATCGGAAACTACATCTGAAATGCCTATCAGCACCTATATTTGAAATGCCTATCGGCAACCACATCTGGAATGCCTATCGGCACCTATATTTGAAATGCCTATCGGCTTCTATATCTGAAATGCATATCGGCACCTATTTTTAAAATGCCAATCGGCAACTATATCTGAAATGCCTATCGGCACCTATATCTGAAATGCCTATCGACACCTATATCTGAAATGCCTATCGACACCTATATCTGAAATACCTATCGACACCTATATCTGAAATGCCTATCGACACCTATATCTGAAATGCCTATCGACACCTATATCTGAAATGCCTATCGACACCTATATCTGTAATGCCTATCGACACCTATATCTGAAATGCCTATCGACACTTATATCTGAAATGCCTATCGACACCTATATCTGAAATGCCTATCGACACCTATATCTGAAATGCCTATCGACACCTATATCTGAAATGCCTATCGACACCTATATCTGAAATGCCTATCGACACCCATATCTGAAATGCATATCGACACCTATATCTGAAATGCCTATCGACACCTATATCTGAAATGCCTATCGACACCTATATCTGAAATGCCTATCGACACCTATATCTGAAATGCCAATCGACACCTATATCTGAAATGATTATCGACACCTATTTTTGAAATGCCTATCGGAAACTACATCTGAAATGCCTATCAGCACCTATATTTGAAATGCCTATCGGCAACCATATCTGGAATGCCTATCGGCACCTATATTTGAAATGCCTATCGGCTTCTATATCTGAAATGCCTATCGGCACCTATTTTTAAAATGCCAATCGGCAACTATATCTGAAATGCCTATCGGCACCTATATCTGAAATGCCTGTCGACCACCTATATCTGAAATGCCTATCGACACCTATATCTGAAATGCCTATCGACTCCTATATCTGAAATGCCTATCGACACCTATATCTGAAATGCCTATCGACACCTATATCTGAAATGCCTATCGACACCTATATCTGAAATGCCTATCGACACCTATATCTGAAATGCCTATCGACACCTATTTTTGAAATGCCTATCGGAAACTACATCTGAAATGCCTATCAGCACCTATATTTGAAATGCCTATCGGCAACCATATCTGGAATGCCTATCAACACCTATATTTGAAATATCTATCGGCTTCTATATCTGAAATGCCTATCGACACCTATATCTGAAATGCCTATCGACACCTATATCTGAAATGCCTATCGACACCTATATCTGAAATGCCTATCGACACCTATATCTGAAATGCCTATCGACACCTATATCTGAAATGCCTATCGACACCTATATCTGAAATGCCTATCGACACCTATTTTTGAAATGCTTATCGGAAACTACATCTGAAATGCCTATCAGCACCTATATTTGAAATGCCTATCGGCAACCATATCTGGAATGCCTATCGGCACCTATATTTGAAATGCCTATCGGCTTCTATATCTGAAACGCCTATCGGCACCTATTTTTAAAATGCCAATCGGCAACTATATCTAAAATGCCTATCGGCACCTATATCTGAAATGCCTATCGACACCTATATCTGAAATGTCTATCGACACCTATATCTGAAATGCCTATCGACACCTATATCTGAAATGCCTATCGACACCTATATCTGAAATGCCTATCGACACCTATATCTGAAATGCCTATCGACACCTATTTTTGAAATGCCTATCGGAAACTACATCTGAAATGCCTATCAGCACCTATATTTGAAATGCCTATCGGCAACCATATCTGGAATGCCTATCGGCACCTATATTTGAAATGCCTATCGGCTTCTATATCTGAAATGCCTATCGGCACCTATTTTTAAAATGCCAATCGGCAACTATATCTGAAATGCCTATCGACACCTATATCTGAAATGCCTATCGACACCTATATCTGAAATGCCTATCGACACCTATATCTGAATTGCCTATCGACACCTATATCTGAAATGCCTATCGACACCTATATCTGTAATGCCTATCGACACCTATATCTGAAATGCCTATCGACACCTATATCTGAAATGCCTATCGACACCTATTTTTGAAATGCCTATCGGAAACTACATCTGAAATGCCTATCAGCACCTATATTTGAAATGCCTATCGGCAACCATATCTGGAAAGCCTATCGGCACCTATATTTGAAATGCCTATCGGCTTCTATATCTGAAATGCCTATCGGCACCTATTTTTAAAATGCCAATCGGCAACTATATCTGAAATGCCTATCGGCACCTATATCTGAAATGCCTATCGACACCTATATCTGAAATGCCTATCGACACCTATATCTGAAATGCCTATCGACACCTATATCTGAAATGCCTATCGACACCTATATCTGAAATGCCTATCGGCACCTATATCTGAAATGCCTATCGACACCTATATCTGAAATGCCTATCGACACCTATATCTGAAATGCCTATCGACACCTATATCTGAAATGCCTATCGACACCTATTTTTGAAATGCCTATCGGAAACTACATCTGAAATGCCTATCGGCAACCATATCTGGAATGCCTATCGGCACCTATATTTGAAATGCCTATCGGCTTCTATATCTGAAATGCCTATCGGCACCTATTTTTAAAATGCCAATCGGCAACTATATCTGAAATGCCTATCGGCACCTATATCTGAAATGCCTATCGACACCTATATCTGAAATGCCTATCGACACCTATATCTGAAATGCCTATCGACACCTATATCTGAAATGCCTATCGACACCTATATCTGAAATGCCTATCGACACCTATATCTGAAATGCCTATCGACACCTATATCTGAAATGCCTATCGACACCTATATCTGAAATGCCTATCGACACCTATTTTTGAAATGCCTATCGGAAACTACATCTGAAATGCCTATCAGCACCTATATTTGAAATGCCTATCGGCAACCATATCTGGAAAGCCTATTGGCACCTATATTTGAAATGCCTATCGGCTTCTATATCTGAAATGCCTATCGGCACCTATTTTTAAAATGCCAATCGGCAACTATATCTGAAATGCCTATCGGCACCTATATCTGAAATGCCTATCGACACCAATATCTGAAATGCCTATCGATACCTATATCTGAAATGCCTATCGACACCTATATCTGAAATGCCTATCGGCACCTATATCTAAAATGCCTATCGACACCTATATCTGAAATGCCTATCGACACCTATATCTGAAATGCCTATCGACACCTATATCTGAAATGCCTATCGACACCTATTTTTGAAATGCCTATCGGAAACTACATCTGAAATGCCTATCGGCAACCATATCTGGAATGCCTATCGGCACCTATATTTGAAATGCCTATCGGCTTCTATATCTGAAATGCCTATCGGCACCTATTTTTAAAATGCCAATCGGCAACTATATCTGAAATGCCTATCGGCACCTATATCTGAAATGCCTATCGACACCTATATCTGAAATGCCTATCGACACCTATATCTGAAATGCCTATCGACACCTATATCTGAAATGCCTATCGACACCTATATCTGAAATGCCTATCGACACCTATATCTGAAATGCCTATCGACACCTATATCTGAAATGCCTATCGACACCTATATCTGAAATGCCTATCGACACCTATATCTGAAATGCCTATCGACACCTATTTTTGAAATGCCTATCGGAAACTACATCTGAAATGCCTATCAGCACCTATATTTGAAATGCCTATCGGCAACCATATCTGGAATGCCTATCGGCACCTATATTTGAAATGCCTATCGGCTTCTATATCTGAAATGCCTATCGGCACCTATTTTTAAAATGCCAATCGGCAACTATATCTGAAATGCCTATCGGCACCTATATCTGAAATGCCTATCGACACCTATAT
Organism: Venustoraphidia nigricollis; assembly: GCA_034508555.1. Classification (NCBI taxonomy): domain Eukaryota; kingdom Metazoa; phylum Arthropoda; class Insecta; order Raphidioptera; family Raphidiidae; genus Venustoraphidia; species Venustoraphidia nigricollis. The sequence goes on from JAVRKA010000234.1 coordinate 145,935, forward strand.
CTGAAATGCCTATCGACACCTATATCTGAAATGCCTATCGACACCTATATCTGAAATGCCTATCGACACCTATATCTGAAATGCCTATCGACACCTATATCTGAAATGCCTATCGACACCTATATCTGAAATGCCTATCGACACCTATATCTGAAATGCCTATCGGCACCTATATCTGAAAAGCCTATCGACACCTATATCTGAAATGCCTATCGACACCTATATCTGGAATGCCTATCGACACCTATATCTGAAATGCCTATCGACACCTATATCTGAAATGCCTTTAGACACCTATATCTGAAATGCCTATCGACACCTATATCTGAAATGCCTATCGACACCTAGTTTTGAAATGCCTATCGGAAACTACATCTGAAATGCCTATCAGCACCTATATTTGAAATGCCTATCGGCAACCATATCTGGAATGCCTATCGGCACCTATATTTGAAATGCCTATCGGCTTCTATATCTAAAATGCCTATCGGCACCTATTTTTAAAATGCCAATCGGCAACTATATCTGAAATGCCTATCGGCACCTATATCTGAAATGCCTATCGATACCTATATCTGAAATGCCTATCGACACCTATATCTGAAATGCCTATCGACACCTATATCTGAAATGCCTATCGACACCTATATCTGAAATGCCTATCGACACCTATATCTGAAATGCCTATCGACACCTATATCTGAAATGCCTATCGACACCTATATCTGAAATGCCTATCGACACCTATTTTTGAAATGCCTATCGGAAACTACATCTGAAATGCCCATCAGCACCTATATTTGAAATGCCTATCGGCAACCATATCTGGAATGCCTATCGGCACCTATATTTGAAATGCCTATCGGCTTCTATATCTGAAATGCCTATCGGCACCTATTTTTAAAATGCCAATCGGCAACTATATCTGAAATGCCTATCGGCACCTATATCTGAAATGCCTATCGACACCTATATCTAAAATGCCTATCGACACCTATATCTGAAATGCCCATCGACACCTATATCTGAAATGCCTATCGACACCTAAATCTGAAATGCCTATCGACACCTATATCTGAAATGCCTATCGACACCTATATCTGAAATGCCTATCGACACCTATTTTTTAAATGCCTATAGGAAACTACATCTGAAATGCCTATCAGCACCTAAATTTGAAATGCCTATCGGCAACCATACCTGGAATGCCTATCGGCACCTATATTTGAAATGCCTATCGGCTTCTATATCTGAAATGCCTATCGGCACCTATTTTTAAAATGCCAATCGGCAACTATATCTGAAATGCCTATCGGCACCTATATCTGAAATGCCTATCGACACCTATATCTGAAATGCCTATCGACACCTATATCTGAAATGCCTATCGACACCTATATCTGAAATGCCTATCGACACCTATATCTAAAATGCCTATCGACACCTATATCTGAAATGCCTATCGACACCTATATCTGAAATGCCTATCGACACCTATATCTGAAATGCCTATCGACACCTATATCTGAAATGCCTATCGACACCTATTTTTGAAATGCCTATCGGAAACTACATCTGAAATGCCTATCGGCAACCATATCTGGAATGCCTATCGGCACCTATATTTGAAATGCCTATCGGCTTCTATATCTGAAATGCCTATCGGCACCTATTTTTAAAATGCCAATCGGCAACTATATCTGAAATGCCTATCGGCACCTATATCTGAAATGCCTATTGACACCTATATTTGAAATGCCTATCGACACCTATATCTGAAATGCCTATCGAAACCTATATCTGAAATGCCTATCGACACCTATATCTGAAATGCCTATCGACACTTATATCTGAAATGCCTATCGACACCTATATCTGAAATGCCTATCGACACCTATATCTGAAATGCCTATCGACACCTATTTTTGAAATGCCTATCGGAAACTACATCTAAAATGCCTATCAGCACCTATATTTGAAATGCCTATCGGCAACCATATCTGGAATGCCTATCGGCACCTATATTTGAAATGCCTATCGGCTTCTATATCTGAAATGTCTATCGGCACCTATTTTTAAAATGCCGATCGGCAACTATATCTGAAATGCTTATCGGCACCTATATCTGAAATGCCTATCGACACCTATATCTGAAATGCCTATCGACACCTATATCTGAAATGCCTATCGACACCTATATCTGAAATGCCTATCGACACCTATATCTGAAATGCCTATCGACACCTATATCTGAAATGCCTATCGACACCTATTTTTGAAATGCCTATCGGAAACTACATCTGGAATGCCTATCGGCACCTATATTTGAAATGCCTATCGGCTTCTATATCTGAAATGCCTATCGGCACCTATTTTTAAAATGCCAATCGGTAACTATATCTGAAATGCCTATCGGCACCTATATCTGAAATGCCTATCGACACCTATATCTGAAATGCCTATCGACACCTATATCTGAAATGCCTATCGACACCTATATCTGAAATGCCTATCGACACCTATATCTGAAATGCCTATCGACACCTATATCTGAAATGCCTATCGTCACCTATATCTGAAATGCCTATCGACACCTATATCTGAAATGCCTATCGACACCTATATCTGAAATGCCTATCGACACCTATTTTTGAAATGCCTATCAGAAACTACATCTGAAATGCCTATCAGCACCTATATTTGAAATGCCTATCGGCAACCATATCTGAAATGCCTATCGGCACCTATATTTGAAATGCCTATCGGCTTCTATATCTGAAATGCCTATCGGCACCTATTTTTAAAATGCCAATCGGCAACTATATCTGAAATGCCTATCGGCACCTATATCTGAAATGCCTATCGACACCTATATCTGAAATGCCTATCGACACCTATATCTGAAATGCCTATCGACACCTATATCTGAAATGCCTATCGACACCTATATCTGAAATGCCTTTAGACACCTATATCTGAAATGCCTATCGACACCTATATCTGAAATGCCTATCGACACCTATTTTTGAAATGCCTATCGGAAACTACATCTGAAATGCCTATCAGCACCTATATTTGAAATGCCTATCGGCAACCATATCTGGAATGCCTATCGGCACCTATATTTGAAATGCCTATCGGCTTCTATATCTAAAATGCCTATCGGCCCTATTTTTAAAATGCCAATCGGCAACTATATCTGAAATGCCTATCGGCACCTATATCTGAAATGCCTATCGATACCTATATCTGAAATGCCTATCGACACCTATATCTGAAATGCCTATCGACACCTATATCTGAAATGCCTATCGACACCTATATCTGAAATGCCTATCGACACCTATATCTGAAATGCCTATCGACACCTATATCTGAAATGCCTATCGATACCTATATCTGAAATGCCTATCGACACCTATTTTTGAAATGCCTATCGGAAACTACATCTGAAATGCCTATCAGCACCTATATTTGAAATGCCTATCGGCAACCATATTTGGAATGCCTATCGGCACCTATATTTGAAATGCCTATCGGCTTCTATATCTGAAATGCCTATCGGCACCTATTTTTAAAATGCCAATCGGCAACTATATCTGAAATGCCTATCGGCACCTATATCTGAAATGCCTATCGACACTTATATCTGAAATGCCTATCGACACCTATATCTGAAATGCCTATCGACACCTATATCTGAAATGCCTATCGACACCTATATCTGAAATGCCTATCGACACCTATATCTGAAATGCCTATCGACACCTATATCTGAAATGCCTATCGACACCTATATCTGAAATGCCTATCGACACCTATATCTGAAATGCCTATCGACACCTATATCTGAAATGCCTATCGACACCTATTTTTGAAATGCCTATCGGAAACTACATCTGAAATGCCTATCAGCACCTATATTTGAAATGCCTATCGGCAACCATATCTGGAATGCCTATCGGCACCTATATTTGAAATGCCTATCGGCTTCTATATCTGAAATGCCTATCGGCACCTATTTTTAAAATGCCAATCGGCAACTATATCTGAAATGCCTATCGGCACCTATATCTGAAATGCCTATCGACACCTATATCTGAAATGCCTATCGACACCTATATCTGAAATGCCTATCGACACCTATATCTGAAAAGCCTATTGACACCTATATCTGAAATGCCTATCGACACCTATATCTGAAATGCCTATCGACACCTATATCTGAAATGCCTATCAACACCTATTTTTGAAATGCCTATCGGAAACTACATCTGAAATGCCTATCAGCACCTATATTTGAAATGCCTATCGGCAACCATATCTGGAATGCCTATCGGCACCTATATTTGAAATGCCTATCGGCTTCTATATCTGAAACGCCTATCGGCACCTATTTTTAAAATGCCAATCGGCAACTATATCTAAAATGCCTATCGGCACCTATATCTGAAATGCCTATCGACACCTATATCTGAAATGCCTATCGACACCTATATCTGAAATGCCTATCGACACCTATATCTGAAATGTTTATTGACACCTATATCTGAAATGCCTATCGACACCTATTTTTGAAATGCCTATCGGAAACTACATCTGAAATGCCTATCAGCACCTATATTTGAAATGCCCATCGGCAACCATATCTGGAATGCCTATCGGCACCTATATTTGAAATGCCTATCGGCTTCTATATCTGAAATGCCTATCGGCACCTATTTTTAAAATGCCAATCGGCAACTATATCTGAAATGCCTATCGGCACCTATATCTGAAATGCCTATCGACACCTATATCTGAAATGCCTATCGACACCTATATCTGAAATGCCTATCGACACCTATATCTAAAATGCCTATCGACACCTATATCTGAAATGCCTATCGACACCTATATCTGAAATGCCTATCGACACCTATATCTGAAATGCCTATCGACACCTATATCTGAAATGCCTATCGACACCTATTTTTAAAATGCCTATCGGAAACTACATCTGAAATGCCTATCAGCACCTATATTTGAAATGCCTATCGGCAACCACATCTGGAATGCCTATCGGCACCTATATTTGAAATGCCTATCGGCTTCTATATCTGAAATGCATATCGGCACCTATTTTTAAAATGCCAATCGGCAACTATATCTGAAATGCCTATCGGCACCTATATCTGAAATGCCTATCGACACCTATATCTGAAATGCCTATCGACACCTATATCTGAAATACCTATCGACACCTATATCTGAAATGCCTATCGACACCTATATCTGAAATGCCTATCGACACCTATATCTGAAATGCCTATCGACACCTATATCTGTAATGCCTATCGACACCTATATCTGAAATGCCTATCGACACTTATATCTGAAATGCCTATCGACACCTATATCTGAAATGCCTATCGACACCTATATCTGAAATGCCTATCGACACCTATATCTGAAATGCCTATCGACACCTATATCTGAAATGCCTATCGACACCCATATCTGAAATGCATATCGACACCTATATCTGAAATGCCTATCGACACCTATATCTGAAATGCCTATCGACACCTATATCTGAAATGCCTATCGACACCTATATCTGAAATGCCAATCGACACCTATATCTGAAATGATTATCGACACCTATTTTTGAAATGCCTATCGGAAACTACATCTGAAATGCCTATCAGCACCTATATTTGAAATGCCTATCGGCAACCATATCTGGAATGCCTATCGGCACCTATATTTGAAATGCCTATCGGCTTCTATATCTGAAATGCCTATCGGCACCTATTTTTAAAATGCCAATCGACAACTATATCTGAAATGCCTATCGGCACCTATATCTGAAATGCCTGTCGACCACCTATATCTGAAATGCCTATCGACACCTATATCTGAAATGCCTATCGACTCCTATATCTGAAATGCCTATCGACACCTATATCTGAAATGCCTATCGACACCTATATCTGAAATGCCTATCGACACCTATATCTGAAATGCCTATCGACACCTATATCTGAAATGCCTATCGACACCTATTTTTGAAATGCCTATCGGAAACTACATCTGAAATGCCTATCAGCACCTATATTTGAAATGCCTATCGGCAACCATATCTGGAATGCCTATCAACACCTATATTTGAAATATCTATCGGCTTCTATATCTGAAATGCCTATCGACACCTATATCTGAAATGCCTATCGACACCTATATCTGAAATGCCTATCGACACCTATATCTGAAATGCCTATCGACACCTATATCTGAAATGCCTATCGACACCTATATCTGAAATGCCTATCGACACCTATATCTGAAATGCCTATCGACACCTATTTTTGAAATGCTTATCGGAAACTACATCTGAAATGCCTATCAGCACCTATATTTGAAATGCCTATCGGCAACCATATCTGGAATGCCTATCGGCACCTATATTTGAAATGCCTATCGGCTTCTATATCTGAAACGCCTATCGGCACCTATTTTTAAAATGCCAATCGGCAACTATATCTAAAATGCCTATCGGCACCTATATCTGAAATGCCTATCGACACCTATATCTGAAATGTCTATCGACACCTATATCTGAAATGCCTATCGACACCTATATCTGAAATGCCTATCGACACCTATATCTGAAATGCCTATCGACACCTATATCTGAAATGCCTATCGACACCTATTTTTGAAATGCCTATCGGAAACTACATCTGAAATGCCTATCAGCACCTATATTTGAAATGCCTATCGGCAACCATATCTGGAATGCCTATCGGCACCTATATTTGAAATGCCTATCGGCTTCTATATCTGAAATGCCTATCGGCACCTATTTTTAAAATGCCAATCGGCAACTATATCTGAAATGCCTATCGACACCTATATCTGAAATGCCTATCGACACCTATATCTGAAATGCCTATCGACACCTATATCTGAATTGCCTATCGACACCTATATCTGAAATGCCTATCGACACCTATATCTGTAATGCCTATCGACACCTATATCTGAAATGCCTATCGACACCTATATCTGAAATGCCTATCGACACCTATTTTTGAAATGCCTATCGGAAACTACATCTGAAATGCCTATCAGCACCTATATTTGAAATGCCTATCGGCAACCATATCTGGAAAGCCTATCGGCACCTATATTTGAAATGCCTATCGGCTTCTATATCTGAAATGCCTATCGGCACCTATTTTTAAAATGCCAATCGGCAACTATATCTGAAATGCCTATCGGCACCTATATCTGAAATGCCTATCGACACCTATATCTGAAATGCCTATCGACACCTATATCTGAAATGCCTATCGACACCTATATCTGAAATGCCTATCGACACCTATATCTGAAATGCCTATCGACACCTATATCTGAAATGCCTATCGACACCTATATCTGAAATGCCTATCGACACCTATATCTGAAATGCCTATCGACACCTATATCTGAAATGCCTATCGACACCTATTTTTGAAATGCCTATCGGAAACTACATCTGAAATGCCTATCGGCAACCATATCTGGAATGCCTATCGGCACCTATATTTGAAATGCCTATCGGCTTCTATATCTGAAATGCCTATCGGCACCTATTTTTAAAATGCCAATCGGCAACTATATCTGAAATGCCTATCGGCACCTATATCTGAAATGCCTATCGACACCTATATCTGAAATGCCTATCGACACCTATATCTGAAATGCCTATCGACACCTATATCTGAAATGCCTATCGACACCTATATCTGAAATGCCTATCGACACCTATATCTGAAATGCCTATCGACACCTATATCTGAAATGCCTATCGACACCTATATCTGAAATGCCTATCGACACCTATTTTTGAAATGCCTATCGGAAACTACATCTGAAATGCCTATCAGCACCTATATTTGAAATGCCTATCGGCAACCATATCTGGAAAGCCTATTGGCACCTATATTTGAAATGCCTATCGGCTTCTATATCTGAAATGCCTATCGGCACCTATTTTTAAAATGCCAATCGGCAACTATATCTGAAATGCCTATCGGCACCTATATCTGAAATGCCTATCGACACCAATATCTGAAATGCCTATCGATACCTATATCTGAAATGCCTATCGACACCTATATCTGAAATGCCTATCGGCACCTATATCTAAAATGCCTATCGACACCTATATCTGAAATGCCTATCGACACCTATATCTGAAATGCCTATCGACACCTATATCTGAAATGCCTATCGACACCTATTTTTGAAATGCCTATCGGAAACTACATCTGAAATGCCTATCGGCAACCATATCTGGAATGCCTATCGGCACCTATATTTGAAATGCCTATCGGCTTCTATATCTGAAATGCCTATCGGCACCTATTTTTAAAATGCCAATCGGCAACTATATCTGAAATGCCTATCGGCACCTATATCTGAAATGCCTATCGACACCTATATCTGAAATGCCTATCGACACCTATATCTGAAATGCCTATCGACACCTATATCTGAAATGCCTATCGACACCTATATCTGAAATGCCTATCGACACCTATATCTGAAATGCCTATCGACACCTATATCTGAAATGCCTATCGACACCTATATCTGAAATGCCTATCGACACCTATATCTGAAATGCCTATCGACACCTATTTTTGAAATGCCTATCGGAAACTACATCTGAAATGCCTATCAGCACCTATATTTGAAATGCCTATCGGCAACCATATCTGGAATGCCTATCGGCACCTATATTTGAAATGCCTATCGGCTTCTATATCTGAAATGCCTATCGGCACCTATTTTTAAAATGCCAATCGGCAACTATATCTGAAATGCCTATCGGCACCTATATCTGAAATGCCTATCGACACCTATATCTGAAATGCCTATCGACACCTATATCTGAAATGCCTATCGACACCTATATCTGAAATGCCTATCGACACCTATATCTGAAATGCCTATCGACACCTATATCTGAAATGCCTATCGACACCTATATATGAAATGCCTATCGACACCTATATCTGAAATGCCTATCGACACCTATTTTTGAAATGCCTATCGGAAACTACATCTGAAATGCCTATCGGAAACTACATCTGAAATGCCTATCAGCACATATATTTAAAATGCCTATCGGCAACCATATCTGGAATGCCTATCGGCACCTATATTTGAAATGCCTATCGGCTTCTATATCTGAAATGCCTATCGGCACCTATTTTTAAAATGCCAATCGGTAACTTTATCTGAAATGCCTATCGGCACCTATATCTGAAATGCCTATCGACACCTATATCTGAAATGCCTATCGACACCTATATCTGAAATGCCTATCGACACATATATCTGAAATGCCTATCGACACCTATATCTGAAATGCCTATCGACACCTATATCTGAAATGCCTATCGACACCTATATCTGAAATGCCTATCGACACCTATATCTGAAATGCCTATCGACACCTATTTTTGTTAACTACATCTGAAATGCCTATCAGCATTTATATTTGAAATGCCTATCGGCTACCATATCTGGAATGCCTATCGGCACCTATATTTGAAATGCCTATCGGCTTCTATATCTGAAATGCCTATCGGCACCTATTTTTAAAATGCCAATCGGCAACTATATCTGAAATGCCTATCGGCACCTATATCTGAAATGCCTATCGACACCTATATCTGAAATGCCTATCGACACCTATATCTGAAATGCCTATCGACACCTATATCTGAAATGCCTATCGACACCTATATCTGAAATGCCTATCGACACCTATATCTGAAATGCCTATCGACACCTATATCTGAAATGCCTATCGACACCTATATCTGAAATGCCTATCGACACCTATTTTTGAAATGCCTATCGGAAACTACATCTGAAATGCCTATCAGCACCTATATTTGAAATGCCTATCGGCAACCATATCTGGAATGCCTATCGGCACCTATATTTGAAATGCCTATCGGCTTCTATATCTGAAATGCCTATCGGCACCTATTTTTAAAATGCCAATCGGCAACTATATCTGAAATGCCTATCGGCACCTATATCTGAAATGCCTATCGACACCTATATCTGAAATGCCTATCGACCCCGATATCTGAAATGCCTATCGACACCTATATCTGAAATGCCTATCGACACCTATATCTGAAATGCCTATCGACACCTTTATCTGAAATGCCTATCGACACCTATATCTGAAATGCCTATCGACACCTATATCTGAAATGCCTATCGACACCTATATCTGAAATGCCTATCGACACCTGTATCTGAAATGCCTATCGACACCTATATCTGAAATGCCTATCGACATTTATATCTGAAATGCCTATCGACACCTATATCTGAAATGCCTATCGACACCTATATCTGAAATGCCTATCGACACCTATTTTTGAAATGCCTATCGGAAACTACATCTGAAATGCCTATCAGCACCTATATTTGAAATGCCTATCGGCAACCATATCTGGAATGCCTATCGACACCTATATTTGAAATGCCTATCGGCTTCTATATCTGAAATGCCTATCGGCACCTATTTTTAAAATGCCAATCGGCAACTATATCTGAAATGCCTATCGGCACATATATATGAAATGCCTATCGACACCTATATCTGAAATGCCTATCGACACCTATATCTGAAATGCCTATCGACACCTATATCTGAAATGCCTATCGACACCTATATCTGTAATGCCTATCGATACCTATATCTGAAATGCCTATCGACACCTATATCTGAAATGCCTATCGACACCTATATCTAAAATGCCTATCGACACCTATATCTGAAATGCCTATCGACACCTATTTTTGAAATGCCTATCGGAAACTACATCTGAAATGCCTATCAGCACCTATATTTGAAATGCCTATCGGCAACCATATCTGGAATGCCTATCGGCACCTATATTTGAAATGCCTATCGGCACCTATTTTTAAAATGCCAATCGGCAACTATATCTGAAATGCCTATCGGCACCTATATCTGAAATGCCTATCGACACCTATATCTGAAATGCCTATCGACACCTATATCTGAAATGCCTATCGACACCTATAACTGAAATGCCTATCGACACCTATATCTGAAATGCCTATCGACACCTATATCTGAAATGCCTATCGACACCTATATCTGAAATGCCTATCGACACCTATATCTGAAATGCCTATCGACACCTATTTTTGAAATGCCTATCGGAAACTACATCTGAAATGCCTATCAGCACCTATATTTGAAATGCCTATCGGCAACCATATCTGGGATGCCTATCGGCACCTATATTTGAAATGCCTATCGGCTTCTATATCTGAAATGCCTATCGGCACCTATTTTTAAAATGCCAATCGGCAACTATATCTAAAATGCCTATTGGCACCTATATCTGAAATGCCTATCGACACCTATATCTGAAATGCCTATCGACACCTATATCTGAAATGCCTATCGACACCTATATCTGAAATGCCTATCGACACCTATATCTGAAATGCCTTTAGACACCTATATCTGAAATGCCTATCGACACCTATATCTGAAATGCCTATCGACACCTATTTTTGAAATGCCTATCGGAAACTACATCTGAAATGCCTATCAGCACCTATATTTGAAATGCCTATCGGCAACCATATCTGGAATGCCTATCGGCACCTATATTTGAAATGCCTATCGGCTTCTATATCTAAAATGCCTATCGGCCCTATTTTTAAAATGCCAATCGGCAACTATATCTGAAATGCCTATCGGCACCTATATCTGAAATGCCTATCGATACCTATATCTGAAATGCCTATCGACACCTATATCTGAAATGCCTATCGACACCTATATCTGAAATGCCTATCGACACCTATATCTGAAATGCCTATCGACACCTATATCTGAAATGCCTATCGACACCTATATCTGAAATGCCTATCGATACCTATATCTGAAATGCCTATCGACACCTATTTTTGAAATGCCTATCGGAAACTACATCTGAAATGCCTATCAGCACCTATATTTGAAATGCCTATCGGCAACCATATTTGGAATGCCTATCGGCACCTATATTTGAAATGCCTATCGGCTTCTATATCTGAAATGCCTATCGGCACCTATTTTTAAAATGCCAATCGGCAACTATATCTGAAATGCCTATCGGCACCTATATCTGAAATGCCTATCGACACTTATATCTGAAATGCCTATCGACACCTATATCTGAAATGCCTATCGACACCTATATCTGAAATGCCTATCGACACCTATATCTGAAATGCCTATCGACACCTATATCTGAAATGCCTATCGACACCTATATCTGAAATGCCTATCGACACCTATATCTGAAATGCCTATCGACACCTATATCTGAAATGCCTATCGACACCTATTTTTGAAATGCCTATCGGAAACTACATCTGAAATGCCTATCAGCACCTATATTTGAAATGCCTATCGGCAACCATATCTGGAATTCCTATCGGCACCTATATTTGAAATGCCTATCGGCTTCTATATCTGAAATGCCTATCGGCACCTATTTTTAAAATGCCAATCGGCAACTATATCTGAAATGCCTATCGGCACCTATATCTGAAATGCCTATCGACACCTATATCTGAAATGCCTATCGACACCTATATCTGAAATGCCTATCGACACCTATATCTGAAAAGCCTATTGACACCTATATCTGAAATGCCTATCGACACCTATATCTGAAATGCCTATCGACACCTATATCTGAAATGCCTATCGACACCTATTTTTGAAATGCCTATCGGAAACTACATCTGAAATGCCTATCAGCACCTATATTTGAAATGCCTATCGGCAACCATATCTGGAATGCCTATCGGCACCTATATTTGAAATGCCTATCGGCTTCTATATCTGAAACGCCTATCGGCACCTATTTTTAAAATGCCAATCGGCAACTATATCTAAAATGCCTATCGGCACCTATATCTGAAATGCCTATCGACACCTATATCTGAAATGCCTATCGACACCTATATCTGAAATGCCTATCGACACCTATATCTGAAATGCCTATCGACACCTATATCTGAAATGCCTATCGACACCTATATCTGAAATGCCTATCGACACCTATTTTTGAAATGCCTATCGGAAACTACATCTGAAATGCCTATCAGCACCTATATTTGAAATGCCCATCGGCAACCATATCTGGAATGCCTATCGGCACCTATATTTGAAATGCCTATCGGCACCTATTTTTAAAATGCCAATCGGCAACTATATCTGAAATGCCTATCGGCACCTATATCTGAAATGCCTATCGACACCCATATCTGAAATGCCTATCGACACCTATATCTGAAATGCCTATCGACACCTATATCTAAAATGCTTATCGACACCTATATCTGAAATGCCTATCGACACCTATATCTGAAATGCCTATCGACACCTATATCTGAAATGCCTATCGACACCTATATCTGAAATGCCTATCGACACCTATTTTTAAAATGCCTATCGGAAACTACATCTGAAATGCCTATCAGCACCTATATTTGAAATGCCTATCGGCAACCACATCTGGAATGCCTATCGGCACCTATATTTGAAATGCCTATCGGCTTCTATATCTGAAATGCATATCGGCACCTATTTTTAAAATGCCAATCGGCAACTATATCTGAAATGCCTATCGGCACCTATATCTGAAATGCCTATCGACACCTATATCTGAAATGCCTATCGACACCTATATCTGAAATACCTATCGACACCTATATCTGAAATGCCTATCGACACCTATATCTGAAATGCCTATCGACACCTATATCTGAAATGCCTATCGACACCTATATCTGTAATGCCTATCGACACCTATATCTGAAATGCCTATCGACACTTATATCTGAAATGCCTATCGACACCTATATCTGAAATGCCTATCGACACCTATATCTGAAATGCCTATCGACACCTATATCTGAAATGCCTATCGACACCTATATCTGAAATGCCTATCGACACCCATATCTGAAATGCATATCGACACCTATATCTGAAATGCCTATCGACACCTATATCTGAAATGCCTATCGACACCTATATCTGAAATGCCTATCGACACCTATATCTGAAATGCCAATCGACACCTATATCTGAAATGATTATCGACACCTATTTTTGAAATGCCTATCGGAAACTACATCTGAAATGCCTATCAGCACCTATATTTGAAATGCCTATCGGCAACCATATCTGGAATGCCTATCGGCACCTATATTTGAAATGCCTATCGGCTTCTATATCTGAAATGCCTATCGGCACCTATTTTTAAAATGCCAATCGGCAACTATATCTGAAATGCCTATCGGCACCTATATCTGAAATGCCTGTCGACCACCTATATCTGAAATGCCTATCGACACCTATATCTGAAATGCCTATCGACTCCTATATCTGAAATGCCTATCGACACCTATATCTGAAATGCGTATCGACACCTATATCTGAAATGCCTATCGACACCTATATCTGAAATGCCTATCGACACCTATATCTGAAATGCCTATCGACACCTATTTTTGAAATGCCTATCGGAAACTACATCTGAAATGCCTATCAGCACCTATATTTGAAATGCCTATCGGCAACCATATCTGGAATGCCTATCGGCACCTATATTTGAAATATCTATCGGCTTCTATATCTGAAATGCCTATCGACACCTATATCTGAAATGCCTATCGACACCTATATCTGAAATGCCTATCGACACCTATATCTGAAATGCCTATCGACACCTATATCTGAAATGCCTATCGACACCTATATCTGAAATGCCTATCGACACCTATATCTGAAATGCCTATCGACACCTATTTTTGAAATGCCTATCGGAAACTACATCTGAAATGCCTATCAGCACCTATATTTGAAATGCCTATCGGCAACCATATCTGGAATGCCTATCGGCACCTATATTTGAAATGCCTATCGGCTTCTATATCTGAAACGCCTATCGGCACCTATTTTTAAAATGCCAATCGGCAACTATATCTAAAATGCCTATCGGCACCTATATCTGAAATGCCTATCGACACCTATATCTGAAATGTCTATCGACACCTATATCTGAAATGCCTATCGACACCTATATCTGAAATGCCTATCGACACCTATATCTGAAATGCCTATCGACACCTATATCTGAAATGCCTATCGACACCTATTTTTGAAATGCCTATCGGAAACTACATCTGAAATGCCTATCAGCACCTATATTTGAAATGCCTATCGGCAACCATATCTGGAATGCCTATCGGCACCTATATTTGAAATGCCTATCGGCTTCTATATCTGAAATGCCTATCGGCACCTATTTTTAAAATGCCAATCGGCAACTATATCTGAAATGCCTATCGACACCTATATCTGAAATGCCTATCGACACCTATATCTGAAATGCCTATCGACACCTATATCTGAAATGCCTATCGACACCTATATCTGAAATGCCTATCGACACCTATATCTGTAATGCCTATCGACACCTATATCTGAAATGCCTATCGACAACTATATCTGAAATGCCTATCGACACCTATTTTTGAAATGCCTATCGGAAACTACATCTGAAATGCCTATCAGCACCTATATTTGAAATGCCTATCGGCAACCATATCTGGAAAGCCTATCGGCACCTATATTTGAAATGCCTATCGGCTTCTATATCTGAAATGCCTATCGGCACCTATTTTTAAAATGCCAATCGGCAACTATATCTGAAATGCCTATCGGCACCTATATCTGAAATGCCTATCGACACCTATATCTGAAATGCCTATCGACACCTATATCTGAAATGCCTATCGACACCTATATCTGAAATGCCTATCGACACCTATAACTGAAATGCCTATCGGCACCTATATCTGAAATGCCTATCGACACCTATATCTGAAATGCCTATCGACACCTATATCTGAAATGCCTATCGACACCTATATCTGAAATGCCTATCGACACCTATTTTTGAAATGCCTATCGGAAACTACATCTGAAATGCCTATCGGCAACCATATCTGGAATGCCTATCGGCACCTATATTTGAAATGCCTATCGGCTTCTATATCTGAAATGCCTATCGGCACCTATTTTTAAAATGCCAATCGGCAACTATATCTGAAATGCCTATCGGCACCTATATCTGAAATGCCTATCGACACCTATATCTGAAATGCCTATCGACACCTATATCTGAAATGCCTATCGACAC
The DNA here is from genome assembly GCA_034508555.1 of Venustoraphidia nigricollis. Taxonomy (NCBI): domain Eukaryota; kingdom Metazoa; phylum Arthropoda; class Insecta; order Raphidioptera; family Raphidiidae; genus Venustoraphidia; species Venustoraphidia nigricollis. Next base: position 162,242 of record JAVRKA010000234.1, read on the forward strand.
CTATATCTGAAATGCCTATCGACACCTATATCTGAAATGCCTATCGACACCTATATCTGAAATGCCTATCGACACCTATATCTGAAATGCCTATCGACACCTATTTTTGAAATGCCTATCGGAAACTACATCTGAAATGCCTATCAGCACCTATATTTGAAATGCCTATCGGCAACCATATCTGGAAAGCCTATTGGCACCTATATTTGAAATGCCTATCGGCTTCTATATCTGAAATGCCTATCGGCACCTATTTTTAAAATGCCAATCGGCAACTATATCTGAAATGCCTATCGGCACCTATATCTGAAATGCCTATCGACACCTATATCTGAAATGCCTATCGACACCTATATCTGAAATGCCTATCGACACCTATATCTGAAATGCCTATCGGCACCTATATCTGAAATGCCTATCGACACCTATATCTGAAATGCCTATCGACACCTATATCTGAAATGCCTATCGACACCTATATCTGAAATGCCTACCGACACCTATTTTTGAAATGCCTATCGGAAACTACATCTGAAATGCCTATCGGCAACCATATCTGGAATGCCTATCGGCACCTATATTTGAAATGCCTATCGGCTTCTATATCTGAAATGCCTATCGGCACCTATTTTTAAAATGCCAATCGGCAACTATATCTGAAATGCCTATCGGCACCTATATCTGAAATGCCTATCGACACCTATATCTGAAATGCCTATCGACACCTATATCTGAAACGCCTATCGACACCTATATCTGAAATGCCTATCGACACCTATATCTGAAATGCCTATCGACACCTATATCTGAAATGCCTATCGACACCTATATCTGAAATGCCTATCGACACCTATATCTGAAAAGCCTATCGACACCTATATCTGAAATGCCTATCGACACCTATTTTTGAAATGCCTATCGGAAACTACATCTGAAATGCCTATCAGCACCTATATTTGAAATGCCTATCGGCAACCATATCTGGAATGCTTATCGGCACCTATATTTGAAATGCCTATCGGCTTCTATATCTGAAATGCCTATCGGCACCTATTTTTAAAATGCCAATCGGCAACTATATCTGAAATGCCTATCGGCACCTATATCTGAAATGCCTATCGACACCTATATCTGAAATGCCTATCGACACCTATATCTGAAATGCCTATCGACACCTATATCTGAAATGCCTATCGACACCTATATCTGAAATGCCTATCGACACCTATATCTGAAATGCCTATCGACACCTATATATGAAATGCCTATCGACACCTATTTCTGAAATGCCTATCGACACCTATTTTTGAAATGCCTATCGGAAACTACATCTGAAATGCCTATCAGCACATATATTTAAAATGCCTATCGGCAACCATATCTGGAATGCCTATCGGCACCTATATTTGAAATGCCTATCGGCTTCTATATCTGAAATGCCTATCGGCACCTATTTTTAAAATGCCAATCGGTAACTTTATCTGAAATGCCTATCGGCACCTATATCTGAAATGCCTATCGACACCTATATCTGAAATGCCTATCGACACCTATATCTGAAATGCCTATCGACACATATATCTGAAATGCCTATCGACACCTATATCTGAAATGCCTATCGACACCTATATCTGAAATGCCTATCGACACCTATATCTGAAATGCCTATCGACACCTATATCTGAAATGCCTATCGACACCTATTTTTGTTAACTACATCTGAAATGCCTATCAGCATTTATATTTGAAATGCCTATCGGCTACCATATCTGGAATGCCTATCGGCACCTATATTTGAAATGCCTATCGGCTTCTATATCTGAAATGCCTATCGGCACCTATTTTTAAAATGCCAATCGGCAACTATATCTGAAATGCCTATCGGCACCTATATCTGAAATGCCTATCGACACCTATATCTGAAATGCCTATCGACACCTATATCTGAAATGCCTATCGACACCTATATCTGAAATGCCTATCGACACCTATATCTGAAATGCCTATCGACACCTATATCTAAAATGCCTATCGACACCTATATCTGAAATGCCTATCGACACCTATATCTGAAATGCCTATCGACACCTATATCTGAAATGCCTATCGACACCTATATCTGAAATGCCTATCGACAGCTATATCTGAAATGCCTATCGGCACCTATATCTGAAATGCCTATCGACACCTATATCTGAAATGCCTATCGACACCGATATCTGAAATGCCTATCGACACCTATATCTGAAATGCCTATCGACACCTATATCTGAAATGCCTATCGACACCTATATCTGAAATGCCTATCGACACCTATATCTGAAAAGCCTATCGACACCTATATCTGAAATGCCTATCGACACCTATATCTGAAATGCCTATCGACACCTGTATCTGAAATGCCTATCGACACCTATATCTGAAATGCCTATCGACATTTATATCTGAAATGCCTATCGACACCTATATCTGAAATGCCTATCGACACCTATATCTGAAATGCCTATCGACACCTATTTTTGAAATGCCTATCGGAAACTACATCTGAAATGCCTATCAGCACCTATATTTGAAAAGCCTATCGGCAACCATATCTGGAATGCCAATCGGCACCTATATTTAAAATGCCTATCGGCTTCTATATCTGAAATGCCTATCGGCACCTATTTTTAAAATGCCAATCGGCAACTATATCTGAAATGCCTATCGGCACCTATATCTGAAATGCCTATCGACACCTATATCTGAAATGCCTATCGACACCTATATCTGAAATGCCTATCGACACCTATATCTGAAATGCCTATCGACACCTATATCTGAAATGCCTATCGACACCTATATCTAAAATGCCTATCGACACATATATCTGAAATGCCTATCGACACCTATATCTGAAATGCCTATCGACACCTATTTTTGAAATGCCTATCGGAAACTACATCTGAAATGCCTATCAGCACCTATATTTGAAATGCCTATCGGCAACCATATCTGGAATGCCTATCGGCACCTATATTTGAAATGCCTATCGGCTTCTATATCTGAAATGCCTATCGGCACCTATTTTTAAAATGCCAATCGGCAACTATATCTGAAATGCCTATCGGCACCTATATCTGAAATGCCTATCGACACCTATATCTGAAATGCCTATCGACACCGATATCTGAAATGCCTATCGACACCTATATCTGAAATGCCTATCGACACCTATATCTGAAATGCCTATCGACACCTATATCTGAAATGCCTATCGACACCTATATCTGAAATGCCTATCGACACCTATATCTGAAATGCCTATCGACACCTATATCTGAAATGCCTATCGACACCTGTATCTGAAATGCCTATCGACACCTATATCTGAAATGCCTATCGACATTTATATCTGAAATGCCTATCGACACCTATATCTGAAATGCCTATCGACACCTATATCTGAAATGCCTATCGACACCTATTTTTGAAATGCCTATCGGAAACTACATCTGAAATGCCTATCAGCACCTATATTTGAAATGCCTATCGGCAACCATATCTGGAATGCCAATCGGCACCTATATTTGAAATGCCTATCGGCTTCTATATCTGAAATGCCTATCGGCACCTATTTTTAAAATGCCAATCGGCAACTATATCTGAAATGCCTATCGGCACCTATATCTGAAATGCCTATCGACACCTATATCTGAAATGCCTATCGACACCTATATCTGAAATGCCTATCGACACCTATATCTGAAATGCCTATCGACACCTATATCTGAAATGCCTATCGACACCTATATCTGAAATGCCTATTGACACATATATCTGAAATGCCTATCGACACCTATATCTGAAATGCCTATCGACACCTATTTTTGAAATGCCTATCGGAAACTACATCTGAAATGCCTATCAGCACCTATATTTGAAATGCCTATCGGCAACCATATCTGGAATGCCTATCGGCACCTATATTTGAAATGCCTATCGGCTTCTATATCTGAAATGCCTATCGGCACCTATTTTTAAAATGCCAATCGGCAACTATATCTGAAATGCCTATCGGCACATATATATGAAATGCCTATCGACACCTATATCTGAAATGCCTATCGACACCTATATCTGAAATGCCTATCGACACCTATCTCTGAAATGCCTATCGACACCTATATCTGAAATGCCTATCGATACCTATATCTGAAATGCCTATCGACACCTATATCTGAAATGCCTATCGACACCTATATCTAAAATGCCTATCGACACCTATATCTGAAATGCCTATCGACACCTATTTTTGAAATGCCTATCGGAAACTACATCTGAAATGCCTATCAGCACCTATATTTGAAATGCCTATCGGCACCTATATTTGAAATGCCTATCGGCTTCTATATCTGAAATGCCTATCGGCACCTATTTTTAAAATGCCAATCGGCAACTATATCTGAAATGCCTATCGGCACCTATATCTGAAATGCCTATCGACACCTATATCTGAAATGCCTATCGACACCTATATCTGAAATGCCTATCGACACCTATAACTGAAATGCCTATCGACACCTATATCTGAAATGCCTATCGACACCTATATCTGAAATGCCTATCGACACCTATATCTGAAATGCTTATCGACACCTATATCTGAAATGCCTATCGACACCTATTTTTGAAATGCCTATCGGAAACTACATCTGAAATGCCTATCAGCACCTATATTTGAAATGCCTATCGGCAACCATATCTGGGATGCCTATCGGCACCTATATTTGAAATGCCTATCGGCTTCTATATCTGAAATGCCTATCGGCACCTATTTTTAAAATGCCAATCGGCAACTATATCTAAAATGCCTATCGGCACCTATATCTGAAATGCCTATCGACACCTATATCTGAAATGCCTATCGACACCTATATCTGAAACGCCTATCGACACCTATATCTGAAATGCCTATCGACACCTATATCTGAAATGCCTATCGACACCTATATCTGAAATGCCTATCGACACCTATATCTGAAATGCCTATCGACACCTATATCTGAAATGCCTATCGACACCTATTTTTGAAATGCCTATCGGAAACTACATCTGAAATGCCTATCAGCACCTATATTTGAAATGCCTATCGGCAACCATATCTGGAATGCCTATCGGCACCTATATTTGAAATACCTATCGGCTTCTATATCTGAAATGCCTATCGGCATCTATTTTTAAAATGCCAATCGGAAACTATATCTGAAATGCCTATCGGCACCTATATCTGAAATGCCTATCGACACCTATATCTGAAATGCCTATCGACACCTATATCTGAAATGCCTGTCGACACCTATATCTGAAATGCCTATCGACACCTATATCTGAAATGCCTATCGACACCTATTTTTGAAATGCCTTTCGGAAACTACATCTGAAATGCCTATCAGCACCTATATTTAAAATGCCTATCGGCAACCATATCTGGAATGCTTATCGGCACCTATATTTGAAATGCCTATCGGCTTCTATATCTGAAATGCCTATCGGCACCTATTTTTAAAATGCCAATCGGCAACTATATCTGAAATGCCTGTCGGCACCTATATCTGAAATGCATATAGACAACTATATCTGAAATGCCTATCGACACCTATATCTGAAATGCCTATCGACACCTATATCTGAAATGCCTATCGACACCTATATCTGAAATGCCTATCAACACCTATATCTAAAATGCCTATCGACACTTATATCTGAAATGCCTATCGACACCTATATCTGAAATGCCTATCGACACCTATATCTGAAATGCCTATCGACACCTATTTTTGAAATGCCTATCGGAAACTACATCAGAAATGCCTATCAGCACCTATATTTGAAATGCCTATCGGCAACCATATCTGGAATGCCTATCGGCACCTATATTTGAAATGCTTATCGGCTTCTATATCTGAAATGCCTATCGGCACCTATTTTTAAAATGCCAATCGGCAACTATATCTGAAATGCCTATCGGCACCTATATCTGAAATGCCTATCGACACCTATATCTAAAATGCCTATCGACACCTATATCTGAAATGCCTATCGACACCTATATCTGAAATGCCTATCGACACCTATATCTGAAATGCCTATCGACACCTATTTCTAAAATGCCTATCGACACCTATATCTGAAATGCCTATCGACACCTATTTTTGAAATGCCTATCGGAAACTACATCTGAAATGCCTATCGGCACCTATATTTGAAATGCCTATCGGCAACCATATCTGGAATGCCTAACGGCACCTATATTTGAAATGCCTATCGGCTTCTATATCTGAAATGCCTATCGGCACCTATTTTTAAAATGCCAATCGGCAACTATATCTGAAATGCCTATCGGCACCCATATCTGAAATGCCTATCGACACCTATATCTGAAATGCCTATCGACACCTATATCTGAAATGCCTATCGACACCTATATCTGAAATGCCTATCGACACCTATATCTGAAATGCCTATCGACACCTATATCTGAAATGCCTATCGACACCTATATCTGAAATACCTATCGACACCTATATCTGAAATGCCTATCGACACCTATATCTGAAATGCCTATCGACACCTATTTTTGAAATGCCTATCGGAACTTACATCTGAAATGCCTATCAGCACCTATATTTGAAATGCCTATCGGCAAACATATCTGGAATGCCTATCGGCACCTATATTTGAAATGCCTATCGGCTTCTATATCTGAAATGCCTATCGGCACCTATTTTTAAAATGCCAATCGGCAACTATATCTGAAATGCCTATCGGCACCTATATCTGAAATGCCTATCGACACCTATATCTGAAATGCCTATCGACACCTATATCTGAAATGCCTATCGACACCTATATCTGAAATGCCTATCGACACCTATATCTGAAATGCCTATCGACACATATATCTGAAATGCCTATCGACACCTATATCTGAAATGCCTATCGACACCTATTTTTGAAATGCCTATCGGAAACTACATCTGAAATGCCTATCAGCACCTATATTTGAAATGCCTATCGGCAAACATATCTGGAATGCCTATCGGCACCTATATTTGAAATGCCTATCGGCTTCTATATCTGAAATGCCTATCGGCACCTATTTTTAAAATGCCAATCGGCAACTATATCTGAAATGCCTATCGGCACCTATATCTGAAATGCCTATCGACACCTATATCTGAAATGCCTATCGACATCTATATCTGAAATGCCTATCGACACCTATATCTGAAATGCCTATCGACACCTATGTCTGAAATGCCTATCGATACCTATATCTGAAATGCCTATCGACACCTATATCTGAAATGCCTATCGACACCTATATCTAAAATGCCTATCGACACCTATATCTGAAATGCCTATCGACACCTATTTTTGAAATGCCTATCGGAAACTACATCTGAAATGCCTATCAGCACCTATATTTGAAATGCCTATCGGCAACCATATCTGGAATGCCTATCGGCACCTATTTTTAAAATGCCAATCGGCAACTATATCTGAAATGCCTATCAACACCTATATCTAAAATGCCTATCGACACCTATATCTGAAATGCCTATCGACACCTATATCTGAAATGCCTATCGACACCTATATCTGAAATGCCTATCGACACCTATTTTTGAAATGCCTATCGGAAACTACATCTGAAATGCCTATCAGCACCTATATTTGAAATGCCTATCGGCAACCATATCTGGAATGCCTATCGGCACCTATATTTGAAATGCTTATCGGCTTCTATATCTGAAATGCCTATCGGCACCTATTTTTAAAATGCCAATCGGCAACTATATCTGAAATGCCTATCGGCACCTATATCTGAAATGCCTATCGACACCTATATCTAAAATGCCTATCGACACCTATATCTGAAATGCCTATCGACACCTATATCTGAAATGCCTATCGACACCTATATCTGAAATGCCTATCGACACCTATATCTAAAATGCCTATCGACACCTATATCTGAAATGCCTATCGACACCTATTTTTGAAATGCCTATCGGAAACTACATCTGAAATGCCTATCGGCACCTATATTTGAAATGCCTATCGGCAACCATATCTGGAATGCCTAACGGCACCTATATTTGAAATGCCTATCGGCTTCTATATCTGAAATGCCTATCGGCACCTATTTTTAAAATGCCAATCGGCAACTATATCTGAAATGCCTATCGGCACCCATATCTGAAATGCCTATCGACACCTATATCTGAAATGCCTATCGACACCTATATCTGAAATGCCTATCGACACCTATATCTGAAATGCCTATCGACACCTATATCTGAAATGCCTATCGACACCTATATCTGAAATGCCTATCGACACCTATATCTGAAATGCCTATCGACACCTATATCTGGAATGCCTATCGACACCTATATCTGAAATGCCTATCGACACCTATTTTTGAAATGCCTATCGGAACTTACATCTGAAATGCCTATCAGCACCTATATTTGAAATGCCTATCGGCAACCATATCTGGAATGCCTATCGGCACCTATATTTGAAATGCCTATCGGCTTCTATATCTGAAATGCCTATCGGCACCTATTTTTAAAATGCCAATCGGCAACTATATCTGAAATGCCTATCGGCACCTATATCTGAAATGCCTATCGACACCTATATCTGAAATGCCTATCGACACCTATATCTGAAATGCCTATCGACACCTATATCTGAAATGCCTATCGACACCTATATCTGAAATGCCTATCGACACCTATATCTGAAATGCCTATCGACACCTATATCTGAAATGCCTATCGACACCTATTTTTGAAATGCCTATCGGAAACTACATCTGAAATGCCTATCAGCACCTATATTTGAAATGCCTATTGGCAACCATATCTGGAATGCCTATCGGCACCTATATTTGAAATGCCTATCGGCTTCTATATCTGAAATGCCTATCGGCACCTATTTTTAAGATGCCAATCGGCAACTATATCTGAAATGCCTATCGGCACCTATATCTGAAATGCCTATCGACACCTATATCTGAAATGCCTATCGACACCTATATCTGAAATGCCTATCGACACCTATATCTGAAATGCCTATCGACACCTATATCTGAAATGCCTATCAACACCTATATCTGAAATGCCTATCGACACCTATATCTGAAATGCCTATCGACCCCTATTTTTGAAATGCCTATCGGAAACTACATCTGAAATGCCTATCAGCACCTATATTTGAAATGCCTATCGGCAACGATATCTGGAATGCCTATCGGCACCTATATTTGAAATGCCTATCGGCTTCTATATCTGAAATGCCTATCGGCACCTATTTTTAAAATGTTAATCGGCAACTATATCTGAAATGCCTATCGGCACCTATATCTGAAATGCCTATCGACACCTATATCTGAAATGCCTATCAACACCTATATCTGAAATGCCTATCGACACCTATATCTGAAATGCCTATCGACACCTATTTTTGAAATGCCTATCGGAAACTACACCTGAAATGCCTATCAGCACCTATATTTGAAATGCCTATCGGCAACCATATCTGGAATGCCTATCGGCACCTATATTTGAAATGCCTATCGGCTTCTATATCTGAAATGCCTATCGCCACCTATTCTTTAAAATGCCAATCGGCAACTATATCTGAAATGCCTATCGGCACCTATATCTGAAATGCCTATCGACACCTATATCTGAAATGCCTATCGACACCTATATCTGAAATGCCTATCGACACCTATATCTGAAATGCCTATCGACACCTATATCTGAAATGCCTATCGACACCTATATCTGAATTGCCTATCGACACCTATATCTGAAATGCCTATCGACACCTATATCTGATATGCCTATCGACACCTATTTTTGAAATGCCTATCGGAAACTACATCTGAAATGCCTATCAGCACCTATATTTGAAATGTCTATCGGCAACCATATCTGGAATGCCTATCGGCACCTATATTTGAAATGCCTATCGGCTTCTATATCTGAAATGCCTATCTGGACCTATTTTTAAAATGCCAATCGGCAACTATATCTGAAATGCCTATCGGTACCTATATCTGAAATGCCTGTCAGCACCTATATTTGAAATGCCTATCGGCAACCATATCTGGAATGCCTATCGGCACCTATATTTGAAATGCCTATCGGCTTCTATATCTGAAATGCCTATCGGCACCTATTTTTAAAATGCCAATCGGCAACTATATCTGAAATGCCTATCGGCACCTATATCTGAAATGCCTATCGACACCTATATCTGAAATGCCTATCGACACCTATATCTGAAATGCCTATCGACACCTATATCTGAAATGCCTATCGACACCTATATCTGAAATGCCTATCGATACCTATATCTGAAATGCCTATCGACACCTATATCTGAAATGCCTATCGACACCTATATCTAAAATGCCTATCGACACCTATATCTGAAATGCCTATCGACACCTATTTTTGAAATGCCTATCGGAAACTACATCTGAAATGCCTATCAGCACCTATATTTGAAATGCCTATCGGCAACCATATCTGGAATGCCTATCGGCACCTATATTTGAAATGCCTATCGGCTTCTATATCTGAAATGCCTATCGGCACCTATTTTTAAAATGCCAATCGGCAACTATATCTGAAATGCCTATCGGCACCTATATCTGAAATGCCTATCGACACCTATATCTGAAATGCCTATCGACACCTATATCTGAAATGCCTATCGACACCTATAACTGAAATGCCTATCGACACCTATATCTGAAATGCCTATCGACACCTATATCTGAAATGCCTATCGACACCTATATCTGAAATGCCTATCGACACCTATATCTGAAATGCCTATCGACACCTATTTTTGAAATGCCTATCGGAAACTACATCTGAAATGCCTATCAGCACCTATATTTGAAATGCCTATCGGCAACAATATCTGGAATGCCTATCGGCACCTATATTTGAAATGCCTATCGGCTTCTATATCTGAAATGCCTATCGGCACCTATTTTTAAAATGCCAATCGGCAACTATATCTAAAATGCCTATCGGCACCTATATCTGAAATGCCTATCGACACCTATATCTGAAATGCCTATCGACACCTATATCTGAAACGCCTATCGACACCTATATCTGAAATGCCTATCGACACCTATATCTGAAATGCCTATCGACACCTATATTTGAAATGCCTATCGACACCTATATCTGAAATGCCTATCGACACTTATATCTGAAATGCCCATCGACACCTATTTTTGAAATGCCTATCGGAAACTACATCTGAAATGCCTATCAGCACCTATATTTGAAATGCCTATCGGCAACCATATCTGGAATGCCTATCGGCACCTATATTTGAAATACCTATCGGCTTCTATATCTGAAATGCCTATCGGCACCTAATTTTAAAATGCCAATCGGAAACTATATCTGAAATGCCTATCGGCACCTATATCTGAAATGCCTATCGACACCTATATCTGAAATGCCTATCGACACCTATATCTGAAATGCCTGTTGACACCTATATCTGAAATGCCTATCGACACCTATATCTGAAATGCCTATCGACACCTATTTTTGAAATGCCTTTCGGAAACTACATCTGAAATGCCTATCAGCACCTATATTTAAAATGCCTATCGGCAACCATATCTGGAATGCTTATCGGCACCTATATTTGAAATGCCTATCGGCTTCTATATCTGAAATGCCTATCGGCACCTATTTTTGAAATGCCAATCGGCAACTATATCTGAAATGCCTATCGGCACCCATATCTGAAATGCCTATCGACACCTATATCTGAAATGCCTATCGACACCTATATCTGAAATGCCTATCGACACCTATATCTGAAATGCCTATCGACACCTATATCTGAAATGCCTATCGACACCTATATCTGAAATGCCTATCGACACCTATATCTGAAATGCCTATCGACACCTATATCTGAAATGCCTATCGACACCTATATCTGAAATGCCTATCGATACCTATTTTTGAAATGCCTATCGGAACTTACATCTGAAATGCCTATCAGCACCTATATTTGAAATGCCTATCGGCAACCATATCTGGAATGCCTATCGGCACCTATATTTGAAATGCCTATCGGCTTCTATATCTGAAATGCCTATCGGCACCTATTTTTAAAATGCCAATCGGCAACTATATCTGAAATGCCTATCGGCACCTATATCTGAAATGCCTATCGACACCTATATCTGAAATGCCTATCGACACCTATATCTGAAATGCCTATCGACACCTATATCTGAAATGCCTATCGACACCTATATCTGAAATGCCTATCGACACCTATATCTGAAATGCCTATCGACACATATATCTGAAATGCCTATCGACACCTATATCTGAAATGCCTATCGACACCTATTTTTGAAATGCCTATCGGAAACTACATCTGAAATGCCTATCAGCACCTATATTTGAAATGCCTATCGGCAACCATATCTGGAATGCCTATCGGCACCTATATTTGAAATGCCTATCGGCTTCTATATCTGAAATGCCTATCGGCACCTATTTTTAAAATGCCAATCGGCAACTATATCTGAAATGCCTATCGGCACCTATATCTGAAATGCCTATCGACACCTATATCTGAAATGCCTATCGACACCTATATCTGAAATGCCTATCGACACCTATATCTGAAATGCCTATCGACACCTATATCTGAAATGCCTATCGATACCTATATCTGAAATGCCTATCGACACCTATATCTGAAATGCCTATCGACACCTATATCTAAAATGCCTATCGACACCTATATCTGAAATGCCTATCGACACCTATTTTTGAAATGCCTATCGGAAACTACATCTGAAATGCCTATCAGCACCTATATTTGAAATGCCTATCGGCAACCATATCTGGAATGCCTATCGGCACCTATATTTGAAATGCCTATCGGCTTCTATATCTGAAATGCCTATCAGCACCTATTTTTAAAATGCCAATCGGCAACTATATCTGAAATGCCTATCGGCACCTATATCTGAAATGCCTATCGACACCTATATCTGAAATGCCTATCGACACCTATATCTGAAATGCCTATCGACACCTATAACTGAAATGCCTATCGACACCTATATCTGAAATGCCTATCGACACCTATATCTGAAATGCCTATCGACACCTATATCTGAAATGCCTATCGACACCTATATCTGAAATGCCTATCGACACCTATTTTTGAAATGCCTATCGGAAACTACATCTGAAATGCCTATCAGCACCTATATTTGAAATGCCTATCGGTTTCTATATCTGAAATGCCTATCGGCACCTATTTTTAAAATGCCAATCGGCAACTATATCTAAAATGCCTATCGGCACCTATATCTGAAATGCCTATCGACACCTATATCTGAAATGCCTATCGACACCTATATCTGAAACGCCTATCGACACCTATATCTGAAATGCCTATCGACACCTATATCTGAAATGCCTATCGACACCTATATCTGAAATGCCTATCGACTCCTATATCTGAAATGCCTATCGACACCTATATCTGAAATGCCTATCGACACCTATTTTTGAAATGCCTATCGGAAACTACATCTGAAATGCCTATCAGCACCTATATTTGAAATGCCTATCGGCAACCATATCTGGAATGCCTATCGGCACCTATATTTGAAATACCTATCGGCTTCTATATCTAAAATGCCTATCGGCACCTATTTTTAAAATGCCAATCGGAAACTATATCTGAAATGCCTATCGGCACCTATATCTGAAATGCCTATCGACACCTATATCTGAAATGCCTATCGACACCTATATCTGAAATGCCTGTCGACACCTATATCTGAAATGCCTATCGACACCTATATCTGAAATGCCTATCGACACCTATTTTTGAAATGCCTTTCGGAAACTACATCTGAAATGCCTATCAGCACCTATATTTGAAATGCCTATCGGCAACCATATCTGGAATGCCTATCGGCACCTATATTTGAAATGCTTATCGGCTTCTATATCTGAAATGCCTATCGGCACCTATTTTTAAAATGCCAATCGGCAACTATATCTGAAATGCCTATCGGCACCTATATCTGAAATGCCTATCGACACCTATATCTAAAATGCCTATCGACACCTATATCTGAAATGCCTATCGACACCTATATCTGAAATGCCTATCGACACCTATATCTGAAATGCCTATCGACACCTATATCTAAAATGCCTATCGACACCTATATCTGAAATGCCTATCGACACCTATTTTTGAAATGCCTATCGGAAACTACATCTGAAATGCCTATCGGCACCTATATTTGAAATGCCTATCGGCAACCATATCTGGAATGCCTAACGGCACCTATATTTGAAATGCCTATCGGCTTCTATATCTGAAATGCCTATCGGCACCTATTTTTAAAATGCCAATCGGCAACTATATCTGAAATGCCTATCGGCACCCATATCTGAAATGCCTATCGACACCTATATCTGAAATGCCTATCGACACCTATATCTGAAATGCCTATCGACACCTATATCTGAAATGCCTATCGACACCTATATCTGAAATGCCTATCGACACCTATATCTGAAATGCCTATCGACACCTATATCTGAAATGCCTATCGACACCTATATCTGAAATGCCTATCGACACCTATATCTGAAATGCCTATCGACACCTATATCTGAAATGCCTATCGACACCTATTTTTGAAATGCCTATCGGAACTTACATCTGAAATGCCTATCAGCACCTATATTTGAAATGCCTATCGGCAACCATATCTGGAATGCCTATCGGCACCTATATTTGAAATGCCTATCGGCTTCTATATCTGAAATGCCTATCGGCACCTATTTTTAAAATGCCAATCGGCAACTATATCTAAAATGCCTATCGGCACCTATATCTGAAATGCCTATCGACACCTATATCTGAAATGCCTATCGACACCTATATCTGAAATGCCTATCGACACCTATATCTGAAATGCCTATCGACACCTATATCTGAAATGCCTATCGACACCTATATCTGAAATGCCTATCGACACCTATATCTGAAATGCCTATCGACACCTATTTTTGAAATGCCTATCGGAAACTACATCTGAAATGCCTATCAGCACCTATATTTGAAATGCCTATTGGCAACCATATCTGGAATGCCTATCGGCACCTATATTTGAAATGCCTATCGGCTTCTATATCTGAAATGCCTATCGGCACCTATTTTTAAGATGCCAATCGGCAACTATATCTGAAATGCCTATCGGCACCTATATCTGAAATGCCTATCGACACCTATATCTGAAATGCCTATCGACACCTATATCTGAAATGCCTATCGACACCTATATCTGAAATGCCTATCGACACCTATATCTGAAATGCCTATCGACACCTATATCTGAAATGCCTATCGACACCTATATCTGAAATGCCTATCGACCCCTATTTTTGAAATGCCTATCGGAAACTACATCTGAAATGCCTATCTGGACCTATTTTTAAAATGCCAATCGGCAACTATATCTGAAATGCCTATCGGCACCTATATCTGAAATGCCTATCGGCACCTATATCTGAAATGCCTATCGGCACCTATTTTTTCATTTGCCTATCGGAAACTACATCTGAAATGCCTATCAGCACCTATATTTGAAATGCCTATCGGCAACCATATCTGAAATGCCTATCGACACCTATATTTGAAATACCTATCGGCTTCTATATCTGAAATGCCTATCGGCACCTATTTTTAAAATGCCAATCGGCAACTATATCTGAAATGCCTATCGGCACCTATATCTTAAATGCCTATCGGCATCAATTTTTGAAATGCCTATCGGAAACTTCATCTAAAATGCCTATCAGCACTTATATTTGAAATGCCTATCGGCAACCATATCTAGAATGCCTATCGCCACCTATATTTGAAATGCCTATCGGCTTCTATATCTGAAATGCTTATCGGCACATATTTTTAAAATGCCAATTGGCAACTATATCTGAAATGCCTATCGGCACCTATATCTGAAATGCCTATCGGCACCTTTTTTTGAAATGCCTATCGGAAACTACATCTGAAATGCCTATCAGCACATATATTTGAAATGCCTATCGGCTTCTATATCTGAAATGCTTATCGGCACCTATTTTTAAAATGCCAACTGGCAACTATATCTGAAATGCCTATCGGCAACTATATCTGAAATGCCTATCGGCACCTATATCTGAAATGCCTATCGGCACCTATTTTTGAAATGCCTATCGGAAACTACATCTGAAATGTCTATCAGCACCTATATTTGAAATGCCTATCGGCAACCATCTCTGGAATGCCTGTCGGCACCTATATTTGAAATGCCTATCGGCTTCTATATCTAAAATACCTATCGGCACCTATTTTTAAAATGCCATCGGCAACTATATCTGAAATGCCTATCGGCACCTATATCTGAAATGCCTATCGGCACCTATTTTTAAAATGCCAATCGGCAACTATATCTGAAATGCCTATCAGCACCTATATTTGACATGCCTATCGGCAACCATATCTGAAATGCCTATCGACACCTATATTTGAAATACCTATCGGCTTCTATATCTGAAATGCCTATCGGCACCTTTTTTTATAATGCCAATTGGCAACTATATCTGAAATGCCTATCGGCAAATATATCTGAAATGCCTATCGGCACCTATTTTTGAAATGCCTATCGGAAACTACATCTGAAATGCCTATCAGCACCTATATTTGAAATGCCTATCGGCAACCATATCTGGAATGCCTATCGGCACCTATATTTTAAATGCCTATCAACTTCTATATCTGAAATGCCTATCGGCACCTATATTTTAAATACCTATCGGCTTCTATATCTGAAATGCCTTTCGGCACCTATATCTGAAGTGCCTATCGGCACCAATTTTTGAAATGCCTATCGGAAACTACATATGGAATGCCTATCAACACTTATATTTAAAATGCCTATCGGCAACCATATTTGGAATGCCTATCGGCACCTATATTTGAAATGCCTATCGGCTTCTATATCTGAAATGCCTATCGACACCTATTTTTAAAATGCCAATCGTCAACTCTATCTGAAATGCCTATCGGCACCTATATCTGAAATGCCTATCGGCACCTATTTTTGAAATGCGCAACGGAAACTACATCTGAAATGCCTATCAGCACCTATATTTGAAATGCCTATCGGCAACCATATCTGAAATGCCTATCGACACCTATATTTGAAATACCTATCGGCTTCTATATCTGAAATGCTCATCGGCACCTATTTTTAAAATGCCAATCGGCAACTATATCTGAAATGCCTATCGGCACCTATATCTGAAATGCCTATCGGCACCAATTTTTGAAATGCCTATCAGAAACTACATCTGAAATGCCCATCAGCACCTATATTTTAAATGCCTATCGGCAACCATATCTGGAATGCCTATCGGCACCTATATTTTAAATGCCTATCAACTTCTATATCTGAAGTGCCTATCGGCACCAATTTTTGAAATGCCTATCGGAAACTACATATGGAATGCCTATCAGCACCTATATTTAAATTGCCTATCGGCAACCATATTTGGAATGCCTATCGGCACCTATATTTGAAATGCCGATCGGCTTCTATATCTGAAATGCTTATCGACACCTATTTTTAAAATGCCAATCGTCAACTATATCTGAAATGCCTATCGGCACCTATATCTGAAATGCCTATCGGCACCTATTTTTGAAATGCGCAACGGAAACTACATCTGAAATGCCTATCAGCACCTATATTTGAAATGCCTATCGGCAACCATATCTGGAATGTCTAACGGCACCTATATTTGAAATGCCTATCGGCTTCTATATCTGAAATGCCTTTCGGCACCTATTTTTAAAATGCCAATCGGCAACTATATCTGTAATGCCTATCGGCACCTATATCTGAAATGCCCATCGGCACCTATTTTTGAAATGCCTATCGAAAACTACATCTGAAATGCCTATCAGCACCAATATTTGAAATGCCTATCGGCAACCATATCTGAAATGCCTATCGACACCTATATTTGAAATACCTATCGGCTTCTATATTTGAAATGCCTATCGGCACCTATTTTTAAAATGCCAATCGGCAACCATATCTGAAATGCCTATCGGCTCGTATATCTGAAATGCCTATCGGCACCTATATCTGAAATGCCTATCGGCACCAATTTTTGAAATGCCTATCGGAAACTAGGTCTGAAATGCCTATCAGCACCTATATTTGAAATGCCTATCGGCAACTATATCTGGAATGCCTATCGGCACCTATATTTGAAATGCCTATCGGCTTCTATATCTGAAATGCCTATCGGCACCTATTTTTGAAATGCCTATCGAAAACTACATCTGAAATGCCTATCAGCACCTATATTTGAAATGCCTATCGGCAACCATATCTGGAATGTCTATCGGCACCTATATTTGAAATGCCTATCGGCTTCTCTATCTGAAATGCCTATCGGCACCCATTTTTAAAATGCCAATCGGCAACAATATCTGAAATGCCTATCGACACCTATTTTTAAAATGCCAATTGGCAACTATATCTGAAATGACTATCGGCACCTATATCTAAAATACCTATCGGTACCTACTTTTGAAATGCCTATCGGAAACTACATCTCAAATGCCTATCAGCACTTATATTTGAAATGCCTATCGGCAACCATATCTGGAATGCCTATCGGCACCTATATTTAAAATGCCTATCGGCTTCTATATCTGAAATGCCTATCGGCACCTATTTTTAAAATGCCAATCCGCAACTATATCTGAAATGCCTATCGGCACCTATATCTGAAATGCCTATCGGCACCTATATCTGAAATGCCTATCGGCACCTATTTTTGAAATGCCTTTCGGAAACTACATCTGAAATGCCTATCTGCTCCTATATTTGAAATGCCTATCGGCAAACATATCTGAAATGCCTATCGACACCTATATTTGAATAACCTATCGGCCTCTATATCTGAAAAGCCTATCGGCACCTGTTTTTAAAATGCCAATCGGCAACTATATCTGAAATGCCTATCGGCACCTATATCTGAAATGCCTATCGGCATCAATTTTTGAAATGCCTATCGGAAACTACATCTAAACTGCCTATAAGCACCTATATTTGAAATGCTTATCGGCAACCATATCTGGAATGCCTATCGGCACCTATATTTGAAATGCCTATCGGCTTCTATATCTGAAATGCCTATCGGCACCTATTTTTAAAATGCCAATTGGCAACTATATCTGAAATGCCTATCGGCACCTATATCTGAAATGCCTATCGGCACCTATTTTTGAAATGCTTTTCGTAAACTACATCTGAACTGCTTATCAGCACATATATTTGAAATGCCTATCAGCAACCATATCTGGAATGCCTATCGGCACCTATATTTGAAATGCCTATCGGCTTCTATATCTGAAATGCCTATCGGCACCTATTTTTAAAATGCCAATCGGCAACTATATCTGAAATGCCTATCGGCACCTATATCTGAAATGCCTATCGGCACCTATTTTTGAAATGCCTATCGGAAACTACATCTGAAATGCCTATCAGCACCTATATTTGAAATGCCTATCGGCAACCATATCTGGAATGCCTATCGGCACCTATATTTAAAATGCCTATCGGCTTCTATATCTGAAATGCCTATCGGCACCTATTTTTAAAATGCCAATCGGCAACTATATCTGAAATGCCTATCGGCACCTATATCTGAAATGCCTATCGGCACCTATTTTTGAAATGCCTATCGGAAACTACATCTGAAATGCCTATCAGCACCTATATTTGAAATGCCTATCGGCAACCATATCTGGAATGCCTATCGGCACCTATATTTGAAATGCCTATCGGCTTCTATATCTGAAATGCCTATCGGCACCTATTTTTAAAATGCCAATCGGCAACCATGTCTGAAATGCCTATCAGCACCTATATCTGAAATGCCTATCGGCACCTATTTTTGAAATGCCTATCGGAAACTACATCTGAAATGCCTATCAGCACCTATATTTGAAATGCCTATCGGCAACCATATCTGAAATGCCTATCGGCACCTATATTTGAAATGCCTATCGGCTTCTATATCTGAAATGCCTATCGGCACCTATTTTTAAAATGCCAATCGGCAACTATATCTGAAATGCCTATCGGCACCTATATCTGAAATGCCTATCGACACCTATTTTTGAAATGCCTATCGGAAACTACATCTGAAATGCCTATCAGCACCTATATTTGAAATGCCTATCGGCAACCACATCAGAAATGCCTATCGGCACCTATATCTGAAATGCCTTTCGGCATTCATATCTGAAATGCCTATCGACACCTATATTTAAAATGCCTATCGGCACCTATATTTTAAATGCCTATCGGCAACTATATCTGATATGCCTATCGGCACCTATATCTGAAATGCCTATCGGCACCTATTTTTGAAATGCCTATCGGAAACTACATCTAAAATGCCTATCGGCACCTATTTTTAAAATGCCAATCGGCAACTATATCTGAAATGCCTATCGGCACCTATATCTGAAATGCCTATCGGCACCTATTTTTTTATTTGCCTATAGGAAACTACATCTGAAATGCCTATCAGCACCTATATTTAAAATGCCTATCGGCAACCATATCTGAAATGCCTATCGACACCTATATTTGAAATACCTATCGGCTTCTATATCTGAAATGCCTATCGGCACCTATTTTTAAAATGCCAATCGGCAACTATATCTAAAATGCCTATCGGCACCTATATCTTAAATGCCTATCGGCATCAATTTTTGAAATGCCTATCGGAAACTACATCTAAAATGCCTATCAGCACCTATATTTGAAATGCCTATCGGCAACCATATCTGGAATGCCTATCGGCACCTATATTTGAAATGCCTATCGGCTTCTATATCTGAAATGCCTATCGGCACCTATTTTTAAAATGCCAATCGGCAACTATATCAGAAATGCCTATCGGCACCTATATCTGAAATACCTATCGGCACCTATTTTTGTAATGCCTATCGGAAACTACATTTGAAATGCCTATCAGCACCTATATTTAAAATGCCTATCGGCAACCATATCTGAATTGCCTATCGACACCTATATTTGAAATACCTATCGGCTTCTATATCTGAAATGCCTATCGGCACCTATTTTTAAAATGCCAATCGGAAACTATATCTGAAATGCCTATCGGCACCTATATCTGAAATGCCTATCGTCACCAATTTTTTTAATGCCTATCGGAAACTACATCTGAAATGCCTATCAGCACCTATATTTGAAATGCCTATCGGCAACCATATCTGGAATGCCTATCGGCACCTATATTTAAAATGCCTATCGGCTTCTATATCTGAAATGCCTATCGGCACCTATTTTTAAAATGCCAATCGGCAACTATATCTGAAATGCCTATCGGCACCTATATCTGAAATGCCTATCGGCACCTATTTTTGAAATGCCTATCGGAAACTACATCTGAAATGCCTATCAGCACCTATATTTGAAATGCCTATCGGCAACCATATCTGGAACGCCTATCGGCACCTATATTTGAAATGCCTATCGGCAACCGTATCTATAATGCCTATCGACACCTATATTTGAAATACCTATCGGCCTCTATATCTGAAATGCCTATCGGCACCTGTTTTTAAAATGCCAATCGGCCTCTATATCTGAAATGCCTATCGGCACCTGTTTTTAAAATGCCAATCGGCAACTATATCTGAAATGCCTATCGGCACCTATATCTGAAATGCCTATCGGCATCAATTTTTGAAATGCCTATCGGAAACTACATCTTAAATGCCTATAAGCACCTATATTTGAAATGCCTATCGGCAACCATATCTGGAATGCCTATCGGCACCTATATTTGAAATGCCTATCGGCTTCTATATCTGAAATGCCTATCGGCACCTATTTTTAAAATGCCAATTGGCAACTATATCTGAAATGCCTATCGGCACCTATATCTGAAATGCCTATCGGCACCTATTTTTGAAATGCCTATCGTAAACTACATCTGAAATGCTTATCAGCACCTATATTTGAAATGCCTATCGGCAACCATATCTGTTATGCCTATCGGCACCTATATTTGAAATGCCTATCGGCTTCTATATCTGAAATGCCTATCGGCACCTATTTTTAAAATGCCAATCGGCAACTATATCTGAAATGCCTATCGGCACCTATATCTCAAATGCCTGTCGGCACCTATTTTTGAAATGCCTATCGGAAACTACATTTGAAATGCCTATCAGCACCTATATTTGAAATGCCTATCGGCAACTATATCTGAAATGCCTATCGACACCTATATTTGAAATACCTATCGGCTTCTATATCTGAAATGCCTATCTGCACCTATTTTTAAAATGCCAATCGGCAACTATATCTGAAATGCCTATCGGCACCTATATCTGAAATGCCTATCGGCACCAATTTTTTAAATGCCTATCGGAAACTACATCTGAAATGCCTATCAGCACCTATATTTGAAATGCCTATCGGCAACCATATCTGGAATGCCTATCGGCACCTATATTTAAAATGCCTATCGGCTTCTATATCTGAAATGCCTATCGGCACCTATTTTTAAAATGCCAATCGGCAACTATATCTGAAATGCCTATCGGCACCTATATCTGAAATGCCTATCGGCACCTATTTTTGAAATGCCTATCGGAAACTACATCTGAAATGCCTATCAGCACCTATATTTGAAATGCCTATCGGCAATCATATCTGGAATGCCTATCGGCACCTATATTTGAAATGCCTATCGGCTTCTATATCTGAAATGCCTATCGGCACCTATTTTTAAAATGCCAATCGGCAACCATGTCTGAAATGCCTATCGGCACCTATATCTGAAATGCCTATCGGCACCTCTTTTTGAAATGCCTATCGGAAACTACATCTGAAATGCCTATCAGCACCTATATTTGAAATGCCTATCGGCAACCATATCTGGAATGCCTATCGGCACCTATATTTGAAATGCCTATCGGCTTCTATATCTGAAATGCCTATCGGCACCTATTTTTAAAATGCCAATCGGCAACTATATCTGAAATGCCTATCGGCACCTATATCTGAAATGCCTATCGACACCTATTTTTGAAATGCCTATCGGAAACTACATCTGAAATGCCTATCAGCACCTATATTTGAAATGCCTATCGGCAACCATAAATGGAATGCCTATCGGCACCTATATTTGAAATGCCTATCGGCTTCTATATCTGAAATGCCTATCGGCACCTATTTTTAAAATGCCAATCGGCAACTATATCTGAAATGCCTTTCGGCATTCATATCTGAAATGCCTATCGACACCTATATTTGAAATGCCTATTGGCACCTATATTTTCAATGCCTATCGGCAACTATATCTGATATGCCTATCGGCACCTATATCTGAAATGCCTATCGGCACCAATTTTTTAAATGCCTATCGGAAACTACATCTGAAATGCCTATCAGCACCTATATTTGAAATGCCTATCGGCAACCATATCTGGAATGCCTATCGGCACCTATATTTAAAATGCCTATCGGCTTCTATATCTGAAATGCCTATCGGCACCTATTTTTAAAATGCCAATCGGCAACTATATCTGAAAGGCCTATCAGCACCTATATCTGAAATGCCTATCGGCACCAATTTTTGAAATGCCTATCGGAAACTACATCTGAAATGCCTATCAGCACCTATATTTGAAATGCCTATCGGCAACCATATCTGGAATGCCTATCGGCACCTATATTTTCAATGCCTATCGGCAACTATATCTGATATGCCTATCGGCACCTATATCTGAAATGCCTATCGACACCTATTTTTGAAATGCCTATCGGAAACTACATCTGAAATGCCTATCAGCACCTATATTTGAAATGCCTATCGGCAACCATATCTGGAATGCCTATCGGCACCTATATTTGAAATGCTTATCGGCTTCTATATCTGAAATGCCTATCGGCACCTATTTTTAAAATGCCAATCGGCAACTATATCTGAAATGCCTATCGGCACCTATATCTGAAATGCCTATCGGCACCTATTTTTTCATTTGCCTATCGGAAACTACATCTGAAATGCCTATCAGCACCTATATTTGAAATGCCTATCGGCAACCACATCAGAAATGCCTATCGGCACCTATATCTGAAATGCCTTTCGGCATTTATATCTGAAATGCCTATCGACACCTATATTTGAAATGCCTATCGGCACCTATATTTTAAATGCCTATCGGCAACTATATCTGATATGCCTATCGGCACCTATATCTGAAATGCCTATCGGCACCTATTTTTGAAATGCCTATCGGAAACTACATCTAAAATGCCTATCGGCACCTATTTTTAAAATGCCAATCGGCAACTATATCTGAAATGACTATCGGCACCTATATCTGAAATGCCTATCGGCACCTATTTTTGAAATGCCTATTGGAAACTACATCTGAAATGCCTATCAGCACCTATATTTGAAATGCCTATCGGCAACCATATCTGAAGTGCCTATCGACACCTATATTTGAAATGCCTATCGGCTTCTATATCTGAAATGCCTATCGACACCTATTTTTAAAATGCCAATCGGCAAATATATCTGAAATGCTTATCGGCACCTATATCTGAAATGCCTATCGGCACCAATTTTAGAAAGGCCTATCGGAAACTACATCTGAAATGCCAATCAGCACCTATATTTGAAATGCCTATCAGCAACCATATCTGGAATGCCTATCGGCACCTATATTTGAAATGCCTATCGGCTTCTATATCTGAAATGCCTATCGGCACCTATTTTAAAAATGCCAAATCGGCAACTATATCTGAAATGCCTATCGGCACCTATTTTTGAAATGCCTATCGGAAACTACATCTGAAATGCCTATCAGCACCAATATTTGAAATGCCTATCGGCAACCATATCTGAAATGCCTATCGACACCTATATTTGAAATACCTATCGGTTTCTATATCTGAAATGCCTATCGGCACCTATTTTTAAAGTGCCAATCGGCAACTATATCTGAAATGCCTATCGGCACCTATATCTGAAATGCCTATCGGCACCAATTTTTGAAATGCCTATCGGAAACTACATCTGAAATGCCTTTTAGCACTTATATTTGAAATGCCTATCGGCAACCATATCTGGAATGCCTATCGGCATCTACATTTGAAATGCCTATCGGCTTCTATATCTGAAATGCCTACCGGCACCTATTTTAAAAATGCCAATCGGCAACTATATCTGAAATGCCTATCGGCACCTATATCTGAAATGCCTATCGGCACCTATTTTTTAAATGCCTATCGGAAACTACATCTGAAATGCCTATCAGCACCTATATTTGAAATGCCTATCGGCAACCATATCTGGAATGCCTATCGGCACCTATATTTGAAATGCCTATCGGCTTCTATATCTGAAATGCCTATCGGCACCTATATCTAAAATGCCTATCGGCACCTATTTTTGAAATGCCTATCGGAAACTACATCTAAAATGCCTATCAGCACCTATATTTGAAAATCCTATCGGCAACCATATCCGGAATGCCTATCGGCACCTATATTTAAAATGCCTATCGGCTTCTATATCTGAAATGCCTATCGGCACCTATTTTTAAAATGCCAATCGGCAACTATATCTGAAATGCCTATCGGCACCTATATCTAAAATGCCTATCGGCACCAATTTTTGAAATGCCTATCGGAAACTACATCTGAAATGCCTATCAGCACCTATATTTGAAATGCCTATCGGCAACCATATCTGGAATGCTTATCCGCACCTATATTTGAAATGCCTATCGGCTTCTATATCTGAAATGCCTATCAGCACCTATTTTTAAAATGCTAATCGGCAACTATATCTGAAATGCCTATCGGCACCTATATCTAAAATGCCTATCGGCACCAATTTTTGAAATGCCTATCGGAAACTACATCTGAAATGCCTATCAGCACCTATATTTAAAATGCCTATCGGCAACCATATCTGGAATGCCTATCGGCACCTATATTTGAAATGCCTATCGGCTTCTATATCTGAAATGCCTTTTGGCACATATTTTTAAAATGCCAATCGGCAACTATGTCTGTAATGCCTATCGGCACCTATATCTGAAATGCTTATCGGCACCTATTTTTGAAATGCCTATCGGAAACTACATCTGAAATGCCTATCAGCACCAATATTTGAAATGCCTATCGGCAACCATATCGGAAATGCCTATCGACACCTATATTTGAAATACCTATCGGCTTCTATATCTGAAATGCCTATCGGCACCTATATCTGAAATGCCTATCCGCACCTATTTATGAAATGCCTATCGGAAACTACATCTGAAATGCCTATCAGCACCTATATTTGAAATGCCTATCGACTTCTATATCTAAAATGCCTATCGGCACCCATTTTTAAAATGCCAATCGGCAACTATACCTGAAATGCCTATCGGCACCTATATCTGAATTTCCTATCGGCACCTATTTTTGAAATGCCTATCGGAAATTACATCTGAAATACCTATCAGCATCTATATTTGAAATGCCTGTCGGCCACCATATCTGGAATGCCTATCGGCACCTATATTTGAAATGCCTATCGGCTTCTATATCTGAAATGCCTAACGGCACCTATTTTTAAAATGCCAATCGGCAACTGTATCTGTAATGCCTATCGGCACCTATATCTGAAATGCCTATCCGCACCTATTTATGAAATGCCTATCGGAAACTACATCTGAAATGCCTATCGACACCTATATTTGAAATACCTATCGGCTTCTATATCTGAAATGCCTATCGGCACCTATTTTTAAAATGCCAATCGGCACCTATATCTGAAATGCCTATCGGCACCTTTTTTTGAAATGCCAATCGGAAACTACATCTGAAATGCCTATCAGCACCTATATTTGAAATGCCTATCGGCAACCATATCTGGAATGCCTATCGGCACCTATATTTGAAATGTCTCTCGGCTTCTATATCTGAAATGCCTATCGGCACCTACTTTTAAAATGGCAATCGGCAACTATATCTGAAAGGCCTATCGGCACCTATATCTGAAATGCCTATCGGCACCTATTTTTGAAATGCCTATCGGAAACTGCATCTGAAATGCCTATCAGCACCTAAATTTGAAATGCCTATCGGAAACCATATCTGAAATGCCTATCGACACCTATATTTGAAATACCTATCGGCTTCTATATCTGAAATCCCTATCGGCACCTTTTTTTAAAATGCCAATCGGCAAATATATCTGAAATGCCTATCGGCACCTATATCTGAAATGCCTATTGGTACCTATTTTTGAAATGCCTATCGGAAACTACATCTGAAATGCCTATCAGCACCTATATTCGAAATGCCTATCGGCAACCATATCTGGAATGCCTATCGGCACCTATATTTGAAATGCCTATCGGCTTCTATATCTGAAATGCCTATCGACACCTATTTTTAAAATGCCAATTGGCAACTATATCTGAAATGACTATCGGCACCTATATCTGAAATGCCTATCGGTACCTATTTTTGAAATGCCTATCGGAAACTACATCTGAAATGCCTATCAGCACTTATATTTGAAATGCCTATTGGCAACCATATCTGGAATGCCTATCGGCAACTATATTTAAAATGCCTATCGGCTTCTATATCTGAAATGCCTACCGGCACCTATTTTTAAAATTGCAATCGGCAACTATATCAGAAATGCCTATCGGCACCTATATCTGAAATGCCTATCGGCACCTATATCTGAAATGCCTATCGGCACCTATTTTTGAAATGCCTTTCGGAAACTACATCTGAAATGCCTATCTGCTCCTATATTTGAAATGCCTATCGGCAACCGTATCTATAATGCCTATCGACACCTATATTTGAAATACCTATCGGCCTCTATATCTGAAATGCCTATCGGCACCTGTTTTTAAAATGCCAATCGGCAACTATATCTGAAATGCCTATCGGCACCTATATCTGAAATGCCTATCGGCATCAATTTTTGAAATGCCTATCGGAAACTACATCTTAAATGCCTATAAGCACCTATATTTGAAATGCCTATCGGCAACCATATCTGGAATGCCTATCGGCACCTATATTTGAAATGCCTATCGGCTTCTATATCTGAAATGCCTATCGGCACCTATTTTTAAAATGCCAATTGGCAACTATATCTGAAATGCCTATCGGCACCTATATCTGAAATGCCTATCGGCACCTATTTTTGAAATGCCTATCGTAAACTACATCTGAAATGCTTCTCAGCACCTATATTTGAAATGCCTATCGGCAACCATATCTGTTATGCCTATCGGCACCTATATCTGAAATGCCTATCGGCACCTATTTTTGAAATGCCTATCGGAAACTACATCACAAATGCCTATCAGCACCTATGTTTGAAATGCCTATCGGCAACCACATCAGAAATGCCTATCGGCACCTATATCTGAAATGCCTTTCGGCATTTATATCTGAAATGCCTATCGACACCTATATTAGAAATGCCTATCGATACCTATATTTTAAATGCCTATCGGCAATTATATCTGATATGCCTATCGGCACCTATATCTGAAATGCCTATCGGAAACTACATCTGGAATGCCTATCAGCACCTATATTTGAAATGCCTATCGGCAACCATATCTGGAATGCCTATTGGCACCTATATTTGAAATGCCTATCGGCATCTATATCTGAAATGCCTATCGACACTTATTTTTAAAATGCCAATCGGCAACTATATCTGAAATGCCTATCGGCACCTATATCTGAAATGCCTATCGGCACTTATTTTTGAAATGCCTATCGGAAACTACATCTGAAATGCCTATCAGCACCTATATTTGAAATGCCTATCGGCAACCATATCTGAAATGCCTATCGACACCTATATTTGAAATATCTATCGGCTTCTATATCTGAAATGCCTATCGGCACCTATTTTTAAAATGCCAATCGGCAACTATATCTGAAGTGCCTATCGGCACCTATATCTGAAATGCCTATTGGCACCTATTTTTGAAATGTTTATCGAAAACTACATCTGAAATGCCTATCAGCACCTATATTTGAAATGCCTATCGGCAACCACATCAGAAATGCCTATCGGCACCTATATCTGAAATGCCTTTCGGC
Organism: Venustoraphidia nigricollis; assembly: GCA_034508555.1. Taxonomy (NCBI): domain Eukaryota; kingdom Metazoa; phylum Arthropoda; class Insecta; order Raphidioptera; family Raphidiidae; genus Venustoraphidia; species Venustoraphidia nigricollis. The sequence continues at coordinate 191,607 of JAVRKA010000234.1, forward strand.
ATTTATATCTGAAATGCCTATCGACACCTATATTTGAAATGCCTATCGGCACCTATATTTTAAATGCCTATCGGCAACTATATATGATATGCCTATCGGCACCTATATCTGAAATGCCTATCGGCATCTATTTTTGAAATGCCTATCGGAAACTACATCTAAAATGCCTATCGGCACCTATTTTTAAAATGCCAATCGGCAACATATCTGAAATGCCTATCGGCACCTATATCTGAAATGCCTATCGGGACCTATTTTTGAAATGCCTATCGGAAACTACATCTGAAATGCCTATCAGCACCTATATTTGAAGTGCCTATCGGCAACCATTTCTGAAATGCCTATCGACACCTATATTTGAAATACCTATCGGCTTCTATATCTGAAATGCCTATCGGCACCTATTTTTAAAATGCTAATCGGCAACTATATCTAAAATGCCTATCGGCACCTATACCTGAAATGCCTATTGGCACCAATTTTTGAAATGCCTATCGGAAACTATATCTGAAATGCCTATCAGCACCTATATTTGAAATGCCTATCGGCACCTATATTTTAAATGCCTATCGGCAACTATATCTGATATGCCTATCGGCACCTATATCTGAAATGCCTATCGGCACCTATTTTTGAAATGCCTATCGGAAACTACATCTAAAATGCCTATCGGCACCTATTTTTAAAATGCCAATCGGCAACTATATCTTGAATGCTTATCGGCACCTATATCTGAAATGCCTATCGGGACCTATTTTTAAATGCCTATCGGAAACTACATCTGAAATGCCTATCAGCACCTTTATTTGAAGTGCATATGCGGCAACCATATCTGAAATGCCTATCGACACATATATTTGAAATACCTATCGGCTTCTATATCTGAAATGCCTATCGGCACCTATTTTAAAAATGCCAATCGGCAACTATATCTAAAATGCCTATCGGCACCTATATCTGAAATGCCTATTGGCACCAATTTTTGAAATGCCTATCGGAAACTACATCTGAAATGCCTATCAGCACCTATATTTGAAATGCCTATCGGCAACCATATCTGGAATGCCTATCGGCACGTATATTTGAAATGCCTATTGGCTTCTATATCTGAAATGCCTATCGACACCTATTTTTAAAATGCCAATTGGCAAATATATCTGAAATGCCTATCGGCACCTGTTTTTAAAATGCCAATCGGCAACTATATCTAAAATGCCTATCGGCACCTATATCTGAAATGCCTATCGGCATCAATTTTTGAAATGCCTATCGGAAACTACATTTAAAATGCCTATCAGCACCTATATTTGAAATGCCTATCGGCAACCATATCTGGAATGCCTATCGGCACCTATATTTGAAATGCCTATCGGCTCTTATATCTGAAATACCTATCGGCACCTATTTTTAAAATGCCAATTGGCATCTATATCTGGAATGCCTATCGGCACCTATATCTAAAATGCCTATCGGCACCTATTTTTGAAATGCCTATCGGAAACTACATCTGAAATGCCTATCAGCACCTATATTTGAAATGCCTATCGGCAACCATATCTGGGATGCCTATCGGCACCTATATTTGAAATGCCTATCGGCTTCTATATCTGAAAAGCCTATCGGCGCCTATTTTTAAAATGCCAATCGGCAACTATATCTGAAATGCCTATCGGCACCTATATCTGAAATGCCTATCGGCACCTATTTTTGAAATGCCTATCGGAAACTACATCACAAATGCCTATCAGCACCTATATTTGAAATGCCTATCGGCAACCACATCAGAAATGCCTATCGGCACCTATATCTGAAATGCCTTTCGGCATTTATATCTGAAATGCCTATCGACACCTATATTTGAAATGCCTATCGGCACCTATATTTGAAATGCCTAACGGCTTCTATATCTGAAATCCCTATCGGCACCTATTTTTAAAATGCCAATCGGCAAATATATCTGAAATGCCTATCGGCACCTATATCTGAAATGCCTATCGGCACCTATTTTTGAAATGCCTATCGGAAACTACATCTGAAATGCCTATCAGCACCAATATTTGAAATGCCTATCGGCAACCATATCTGAAATGCCTATCGACACCTATATTTGAAATACCTATCGGCTTCTATATCTGAAATGCCTATCGGCACCTATTTTTAAAATGCCTTTCGGAAACTACATCTGAAATGCCTATCTGCTCCTATATTTGAAATGCCTATCGACAACCATATCTGAAATGCCTATCGACACCTATATTTGAAATACCTATCGGCTTCTTAATCTGAAATGCCTATCGGCACCTGTTTTTAAAATGCCAATCGGCAACTTAATCTGAAATGCCTATCGGCACCTATATCTGAAATGCCTATCGGCACCAATTTTTGAAATGCCTATCGGAAACTACATCTGAAACGCCTATCAGCACCTATATTTGAAATGCCTATCGGCAACCATATCTGGAATGCCTATCGGCACCTATATTTGAAATGCCTATTGGCTTCTATATCTGAAATGCCTATCGGCACCTATTTTTAAAATGCCAATCGGTAACTATATCTGAAATGCCTATCGGCACCTATATCTGAAATGCCTATCGGCACCTAATTTTGAAATGCCTATCGGAAACTACATCTGAAATGCCTATCAGCACCTATATTTGAAATGCCTATCGGCACCTATATCTGAAATGCCATTTGGCATTTATATCTGAAATGCCTATCGACACCTATATTTGAAATGCCTATCGGCACCTATATTTTAAATGCCTATCGGCAACTATATCTGATATGCCTATCGGCACCTATATCTGAAATGCCTATCGGCACCTATTTTTGAAATGCCTATCGGAAACTACATCTAAAATGCCTATCGGCACCTATTTTTAAAATGCCAATCGGCAACTATATATGAAATGCCTATCGGCTCCTATATCTGAAATGCCTATCGGCACCTATATCTGAAATGCCTATCGGCACCCGTTTTTGAAATGCCTATCGGAAACTACATCTGAAATGCCTATTAGCACCTATATTTGAAATGCCTATCGGCAACCATATCTGAAATGCCTATCGACACCTATATTTGAAACACCATAGGCTTCTATATCTGAAATGCCTATCGGCACCTATTTTTAAAATGCCAATCGGCAACCATATCTGAAATGCCTATCGACACCTATATTTCAAATACCTATCGGCTTTTATATCTGAAATGCCTATCGGCACCTATTTTTTAAATGCCAATCGGCAACTATATCTTAAATGCTTATCGGCACCTATATCTGAAATGCCTATCGGCACCAATTTTTGAAATGCCTATCGGAAACTACATCTGAAATGCCTATCAGCACCTATATTTGAAATGCCTATCGGCAACCATATTTGGAATGCCTATCGGCACCTATATTTGAAATGCCTATCGGCTTCTATATCTGAAATGCCTATCGGCACCTATTTTTAAAATGCCAATCGGCAACTATATCTGAAATGCCTATCGGCACCTATATCTGAAATGCCTATCGGCACCTATTTTTGAAATGCCTATCGGAAACTACATCTGAAATGCCTATCAACACCTATATTTGAAATGCCTATCGGCAACCACATCAGAATTGCCTATCGGCACCTATATCTGAAATGCCTTTCGGCATTTATATCTGAAATGCCTATCGACACCTATAATTGAAATGCCTATCGGCACCTATATTTTAAATGCCTATCAGCAACTATATCTGATATGCCTATCGGCACCTATATCTGAAATGCCTATCGGCACCTATTTTTGAAATGCCTATCCGAAACTACATCTAAAATGCCTATCGGCACCTATTTTTAAAATGCCAATCGGCAACTATATCTGAAATGCCTTTCGGCACCTATATTTGAAATGCCTATCGGCAACCATATCTGTAATGCTTATCGGCACCTATATTTGAAATGCCTATCGGCTTCTATATCTGAAATGCCTATCGACACCTACTTTTAAAATGTCAATCGGCAACTATATCTGAAATGCCTATAGGCACCTATATCTGAAATACCTATCGGCACCTATTTTTGAAATGCCTATCAGGAAACTACATCTGAAATGCCTGTCAGCACCTATATTTGAAATGCCTATCGGCAACCATATCTGAAATGCCTATCGACACCTATATTTGAAATACCTATCGGCTTCTATATCTGAAATGCCTATAGGCACCTATTTTTAAAATGCCAATCGGCAAATATATCTGAAATGCCTATCGACACCTATATCTGAAATGCCTATCGGCACCAATTTTTGAAATTCCTATCGGAAACTACATCTGAAATACCTATCAGCACCTATATTTGAAATGCCTATCGGCAACCATATCTGTAATGCTTATCGGCACCTATATTTGAAATGCCTATCGGCTTCTATATCTGAAATGCCTATCGGCACCTACTTTTAAAATGCCAATCGGCAACTATATCTGAAATGCCTATAGGCACTTATATCTGAAATGCCTATCGGCACCTATTTTTGAAATGCCTATCAGGAAACTACATCTGAAATGCCTATCAGCACCTATATTTGAAATGCCTATCGGCAACCATATCTGGAATGCCTATCGGCACCTATATTTGAAATGCCTATCGGCTTCTATATCTGAAATGCCTATCGGCACCTATTTTTAAAATGCCAATCGGCAACTATATCTGAAATGCCTTTCGGCACCTATATCTGAAATGCCTATCGGCACCTATATTTAAAATGCCTATCGGAAACTAAAGCTGAAATGCCTATTAGCACCAATATTTGAGATGCCTATCGGCAACCATATCTGAAATGCCTATCGACACCTATATTTGAAATACCTATCGGCTTCTATATCTGAAATGCCTATCGGCACATATTTTAAAATGCCAAACGGCAACTATATCTGAAATGCCTATCGGCACCTATATCTGAAATGCCTATCGGCACCAATTTTTGAAATGTCTATCGGAAACTACATCTGAAATGCCTATCATATAAATGCCATTCATATATTTGAAATGCCTATCGGCAACCATATCTGGAATGCCTATCGGCACCTATATTTGAAATGCCTATCGGCTTCTATATCTGAAATGCCTATCGGCACCTATTTTTAAAATGCCAATCGGCATCTATATCTAAAATGCCTATCGGCACCTATATCTGATATGCCTATCGGCACCTATTTTTGAAATGCCTATCGGCAAACTACATCTGAAATGCCTATCAGCACCTATATTTGAAATGCCTATCGGCAACCATATCTGGAATGCCTATCGGCACCTATATTTGAAATGCCTATCGGCTTCTATATCTGAAATGCCTATCGGCACCTATATCTGAAATGCCTATCGGCACCTATATTTAAAATGCCTATCGGAAACTAAAGCTGAAATGCCTATTAGCACCAATATTTGAGATGCCTATCGGCAACCATATCTGAAATGCCTATCGACACCTATATTTGAAATACCTATCGGCTTCTATATCTGAAATGCCTATCGGCACATATTTTGAAATGCCAATCGGCAACTATATCTGAAATGCCTATCGGCACCTATATCTGAAATGCCTATCGGCACCAATTTTTGAAATGCCTATCGGAAACTACATCTGAAATGCCTATCATATAAATGCCTATCATATATTTGAAATGCCTATCGGCAACCATATCTGGAATGCCTATCGGCACCTATATTTGAAATGCCTATCGGCTTCTATATCTGAAATGCCTATCGGCACCTATTTTTAAAATGCCAATCGGCAACTATATCTGAAATGCCTATCGGCACCTATATCTGAAATGCCTATCGACACCTATATCTGAAATGCCTATCGACACCTATATCTGAAATGCCTATCGACACCTATATCTGAAATGCCTATCGACACCTATATCTGAAATGCCTATCGACACCTATATCTGAAATGCCTATCGACACCTATTTTTGAAATGCCTATGGGAAACTACATCTGAAATGCCTATCAGCACCTATATTTGAAATGCCTATCGGCAACCATATCTGGAATGCCTATCGGCACCTACATTTGAAATGCCTATCGGCTTCTATATCTGAAATGCCTATCGGCACCTATTTTTAAAATGTCAATCGGCAACTATATCTGAAATGCCTATCGGCACCTATATCTGAAATGCCTATCGACACCTATATCTGAAATGCCTATCGACACCTATAACTGAAATGCCTATCGACACCTATATCTGAAATGCCTATCGACACCTATATCTGAAATGCCTATCGACACCTATATCTGAAATGCCTATCGACACCTATTTTTGAAATGCCTATGGGAAACTACATCTGAAATGCCTATCAGCACCTATATTTGAAATGCCTATCGGCAACCATATCTGGAATGCCTATCGGCACCTATATTTGAAATGCCTATCGGCTTCTATATCTGAAATGCCTATCGGCACCTATTTTTAAAATGTCAATCGGCAACTATATCTGAAATGCCTATCGGCACCTATATCTGAAATGCCTATCGACACCTATATCTGAAATGCCTATCGACACCTATATCGGAAATGCCTATCGACACCTATATCTGAAATGCCTATCGACACCTATATCTGAAATGCCTATCGACACCTATATCTGAAATGCCTATCGACACCTATATCTGAAATGCCTAGCGACACCTATATCTGAAATGCCTATCGACACCTATATCAGAAATGCCTATCGACACCTATATCTGAAATGCCTATCGACACCTATATCTGAAATGCCTATCGACACCTATTTTTGAAATGCCTATCGGAAACTACATCTGAAATGCCTATCAGCACCTATATTTGAAATGCCTATCGGCAACTATGTCTGGAATGCCTATCGGCACCTATATTTGAAATGCCTATCGGCTTCTATATCTGAAATGCCTATCGGCACCTATTTTTAAAATGCCAATCGGCAACTATATCTGAAATGCCTATCGGCACCTATATCTGAAATGCCTATCGACACCTATATCTGAAATGCCTATCGACACCTATATCTGAAATGCCTATCGACACCTATATCTGAAATGCCTATCGACACCTATATCTGAAATGCCTATCGACACCTATATCTGAAATGCCTATCGACACCTATATCTGAAATGCCTATCGACACCTATATCTGAAATGCCTATCGACACCTATTTTTGAAATGCCTATCGGAAACTACATCTGAAATGCCTATCAGCACCTATATTTGAAATGCCTATCGGCAACCATGTCTGGAATGCCTATCGGCACCTATATTTGAAATGCCTATCGGCTTCTATATCTGAAATGCCTATCGGCACCTATTTTTAAAATGCCAATCGGCAACTATATCTGAAATGCCTATCGGCACTTATATCTGAAATGCCTATCGACACCTATATCTGAAATGCCTATCGACACCTATATCTGAAATGCCTATCGACACCTATATCTGAAATGCCTATCGACACCTATATCTGAAATGCCTATCGACACCTATATCTGAAATGCCTATCGACACCTATATCTGAAATGCCTATCGACACCTATTTTTGAAATGCCTATCGGAAACAACATCTGAGATGCCTATCAGCACCTATATTTGAAATGCCTATCGGCAACCATATCTGGAATGCCTATCGGCACCTATATTTGAAATGCCTATCGGCTTCTATATCTGAAATGCCTATCCGGCACCTATTTTTAAAATGCCAATCGGCAACTATATCTGAAATGCCTATCGGCACCTATATCTGAAATGCCTATCGACACCTATATCTGAAATGCCTATCGACACCTATATCTGAAATGCCTATCGACACCTATATCTGAAATGCCTATCGACACCTATATCTGAAATGCCTATCGACACCTATATCTGAAATGCCTATCGACACCTATATCTGAAATGCCTATCGACACCTATTTTTGAAATGCCTATCGGAAACTACATCTGAAATGCCTATCAGCACCTTTATTTGAAATGCCTATCGGCAACCATATCTGGAATGCCTATCGGCACCTATATTTTAAATGCCTATCGGCTTCTATATCTGAAATGCCTATCGGCACCTATTTTTAAATGCCAATCGGCACCTATTTTTAAAATGCCAATCGGCAACTATATCTGAAATGCCTATCGGCACCTATATCTGAAATGCCTATCGACACCTATATCTGAAATGCCTATCGACACCTATATCTGAAATGCCTATCGACACCTATATCTGAAATTCCTATCGACACCTATATCTGAAATGCCTATCGACACCTATATCTGAAATGCCTATCGACACCTATATCTGAAATGCCTATCGACACCTATATCTGAAATGCCTATCGACACCTATATCTGAAATGCCTATCGACACCTATATCTGAAATGCCTATCGAAACCTATATCTGAAATGCCTATCGACACCTATTTTTGAAATGCCTATCGGAAACTACATCTGAAATGCCTATCAGCACCTATATTTGAAATGCCTATCGGCAACCATATCTGGAATGCCTATCGGCACCTATATTTGAAATGCCTATCGGCTTCTATATCTAAAATGCCTATCGGCACCTATTTTTAAAATGCCAATCGGCAACTATATCTGAAATGCCTATCGGCACCTATAACTGAAATGCCTATCGACACCTATATCTGAAATGCCTATCGACACCTATATCTGAAATGCCTATCGACACCTATATCTGAAATGCCTATCGACACCTATATCTGAAATGCCTATCGACACCTCTATCTGAAATGCCTATCGACACCTATATCTGAAATGCCTAACGACACTTATATCTGAAATGCCTATCGACACCTATTTTTGAAATGCCTATCGGAAACTACATCTGAAATGCCTATCAGCACCTATATTTGAAATGCCTATCGGCAACCATATCTGGAATGCCTATCGGCACCTATATTTGAAATGCCTATCGGCTTCTATATCTGAAATGCCTATCGGCACCTATTTTTAAAATGCCAATCGGCAACTATATCTGAAATGCCTAACGGCACCTATATCTGAAATGCCTATCGACACCTATATCTGAAATGCCTATCGACACCTAGATCTGAAATGCCTATCGACACCTATATCTGAAATGCCTATCGACACCTATATCTGAAATGCCTATCGACACCTATAGCTGAAATGCCTATCGACACCTATATCTGAAATGCCTATCGACACCTATATCTGAAATGCCTATCGACACCTATATCTGAAATGCCTATCGACACCTATTTTTGAAATGCCTATCGGAAACTACATCTGAAATGCCTATCAGCACCTATATTTGAAATGCCTATCGGCAACCATATCTGGAATGCCTATCGGCACCTATATTTGAAATGCCTATCGGCTTCTATATCTGAAATGCCTATCGGCACCTATTTTTAAAATGCCAATCGGCAACTATATCTGAAATGCCTATCAGCACCTATATCTGAAATGCCTATCGACACCTATATCTGAAATGCCTATCGACACCTATATCTGAAATGCCTATCGACACCTATATCTGAAATGCCTATCGACACCTATATCTGAAATGCCTATCGACACCTATATCTGATATGCCTATCGACACCTATATCTGAAATGCCTATCGACACCTATTTTTGAAATGCCTATCGGAAACTACATCTGAAATGCCTATCAGCACCTATATTTGAAATGCCTATCGGCAACCATATCTGGAATGCCTATCGGCACCTATATTTGAAATGCCTATCGGCTTCTATATCTGAAATGCCTATCGGCACCTATTTTTAAAATGCCAATCGGCAACTATATCTGAAATGTCTATCGGCACCTATATCTGAAATGCCTATCGACACCTATATCTGAAATACCTTTCGACACCTATATCTGACATGCCTATCGACACCTATATCTGAAATGCCTATCGACACCTATATCTGAAATGCCTATCGACACCTATATCTGAAATGCCTATCGACACCTATATCTGAAATGCCTATCGACACCTATATCTGAAATGCCTATCGACACCTATTTTTGAAATGCCTATCGGAAACTACATCTGAAATGCCTATCAGCACCTATATTTGAAATGCCTATCGGCAACCATATCTGGAATGCCTATCGGCACCTATATTTGAAATGCCTATCGGCTTCTATTTCTGAAATGCCTATCGGCACCTATTTTTAAAATGCCAAACGGCAACTATATCTGAAATGCCTATCGACACCTATATCTGAAATGCCTATCGACACCTATATCTGAAATGCCTATCGACACCTATATCTGAAATGCCTATCGACACCTGTATCAGAAATGCCTATCGACACCTATATCTGAAATGCCTATCGACACCTATATCTGGAATGCCTATCGACACCTATATCTGAAATGCCTATCGACACCAATTTTTGAAATGCCTATCGGAAACTACATCTGAAATGCCTATCAGCACCTATATTTGAAATGCCTATCGGCAACCATATCTGGAATGCCTATCGGCACCTATATTTGAAATGCCTATCGGCTTCTATATCTGAAATGCCTATCGGCACCTATTTTTGAAATGCCAATCGGCAACTATATCTGAAATGTCTATCGGCACCTATATCTGAAATGCCTATCGTAACCTATATCTGAAATGCCTTTCGACACCTATATCTGAAATGCCTATCGACACCTATATCTGAAATGCCTATCGACACCTATATCTGAAATGCCTATCGACACCTATATCTGAAATGCCTATCGACACCTATATCTGAAATGTCTATCGACACCTATATCTGAAATGCCTATCGACACCTATATCTGAAATGCCTATCGACACCTATTTTTGAAATGCCTATCGGAAACTACATCTGAAATGCCTATCAGCACCTATATTTGAAATGCCTATCGGCAACCATATCTGGAATGCCTATCGGCACCTATATTTGAAATGCCTATCGGCTTCTATATCTGAAATGCCTATCGGCACCTATTTTTAAAATGCCAATCAGCAACTATATCTGAAATGCCTATCGGCACCTATATTTGAAATGCCTATCGACACCTATATCTGAAATGCCTATCGACACCTATATCTGAAATGCCTATCCACACCTATATCTGAAATGCCTATCGACACCTATATCTGAAATGCCTATCGACACCTATATCTGAAATGCCTATCGACACCTATATCTGAAATGCCTATCGACACCTATTTTTGAAATGCCTATCGGAAACTACATCTGAAATGCCTATCAGCACCTATATTTGAAATGCCCATCGGCACCTATTTTTAAAATGCCAATCGGCAACTATATCTGAAATGCCTATCGGCACCTATATCTGAAATGCCTATCGACACCTATATCTGAAATGCCTATCGACACCTATATCTGAAATGCCTATCGACACCTATATCTGAAATGCCTATCGACACCTATATCTGAAATGTCTATCGACACCTATATCTGAAATGCCTATCGACACCTATATCTGAAATGCCTATTGACACCTATTTTTGAAATGCCTATCGGAAACTACATCTGAAATGCCTATCAGCACCTATATTTGAAATGCCTATCGGCAACCATATCTGGAATGCCTATCGGCACCTATATTTGAAATGCCTATCGGCTTCTATATCTGAAATGCCTATCGGCACCTATTTTTAAAATGCCAATCGGCAACTATATCTGAAATGCCTATCGGCACCTATATCTGAAATGCCTATCGACACCTATATCTGAAATGCCTATCGACACCTATATCTGAAATGCCTATCCACACCTATATCTGAAATGCCTATCGACACCTATATCTGAAATGCCTATCGACACCTATATCTGAAATGCCTATCGACACTTATATCTGAAATGCCTATCGACACCTATATCTGAAATGCCTATCGACACCTATTTTTGAAATGCCTATCGGAAACTACATCTGAAATGCCTATCAGCACCTATATTTGAAATGCCTATCGGCACCTATTTTTAAAATGCCAATCAGCAACTATATCTGAAATGTCTATCGGCACCTATATCTGAAATGCCTATCGTAACCTATATCTGAAATGCCTTTCGACACCTATATCTGAAATGCCTATCGACACCTATATCTGAAATGCCTATCGACACCTATATCTGAAATGCCTATCGACACCTATATCTGAAATGCCTATCGACACCTATATCTGAAATGTCTATCGACACCTATATCTGAAATGCCTATCGACACCTATATCTGAAATGCCTATCGACACCTATTTTTGAAATGCCTATCGGAAACTACATCTGAAATGCCTATCAGCACCTATATTTGAAATGCCTATCGGCAACCATATCTGGAATGCCTATCGGCACCTATATTTGAAATGCCTATCGACTTCTATATCTGAAATGCCTATCGGCACCTATATTTGAAATGCCTATCGGCAACCATATCTGTAATGCTTATCGGCACCTATATTTGAAATGCCTATCGGCTTCTATATCTGAAATGCCTATCGGCACCTACTTTTAAAATGCCAATCGGCAACTATATCTGAAATGCCTATAGGCACCTATATCTGAAATGCCTATCGGCACCTATTTTTGAAATGCCTATCAGGAAACTACATCTGAAATGCCTATCAGCACCTATATTTGAAATGCCTATCGGCAACCATATCTGGAATGCCTATCGGCACCTATATTTGAAATGCCTATCGGCTTCTATATCTGAAATGCCTATCGGCACCTATTTTTAAAATGCCAATCGGCAACTATATCTGAAATGCCTTTCGGCACCTATATCTGAAATGCCTATCGTCACCTATATTTAAAATGCCTATCGGAAACTAAAGCTGAAATGCCTATTAGCACCAATATTTGAGATGCCTATCGGCAACCATATCTGAAATGCCTATCGACACCTATATTTGAAATACCTATCGGCTTCTATATCTGAAATGCCTATCGGCACATATTTTAAAATACCAATCGGCAACTATATCTGAAATGCCTATCGGCACCTATATCTGAAATGCCTATCGGCACCAATTTTTGAAATGCCTATCGGAAACTACATCTGAAATGCCTATCATATAAATGCCTATCATATATTTGAAATGCCTATCGGCAACCATATCTGGAATGCCTATCGGCACCTATATTTGAAATGCCTATCGGCTTCTATATCTGAAATGCCTATCGGCACCTATTTTTAAAATGCCAATCGGCATCTATATCTAAAATGCCTATCGGCACCTATATCTGATATGCCTATCGGCACCTATTTTTGAAATGCCTATCGGCAAACTACATCTGAAATGCCTATCAGCACCTATATTTGAAATGCCTATCGGCAACCATATCTGGAATGCCTATCGGCACCTATATTTGAAATGCCTATCGGCTTCTATATCTGAAATGCCTATCGGCACCTATATCTGAAATGCCTATCGGCACCTATATTTAAAATGCCTATCGGCTACTAAAGCTGAAATGCCTATTAGCACCAATATTTGAGATGCCTATCGGCAACCATATCTGAAATGCCTATCGACACCTATATTTGAAATACCTATCGGCTTCTATATCTGAAATGCCTATCGGCACATATTTTGAAATGCCAATCGGCAACTATATCTGAAATGCCTATCGGCACCTATATCTGAAATGCCTATCGGCACCAATTTTTGAAATGCCTATCGGAAACTACATCTGAAATGCCTATCATATAAATGCCTATCATATATTTGAAATGCCTATCGGCAACCATATCTGGAATGCCTATCGGCACCTTTATTTGAAATGCCTATCGGCTTCTATATCTGAAATGCCTATCGGCACTTATTTTTAAAATGCCAATCGGCAACTATATCTGAAATGCCTATCGGCACCTATATCTGAAATGCCTATCGACACCTATATCTGAAATGCCTATCGACACCTATATCTGAAATGCCTATCGACACCTATATCTAAAATGCCTATCGACACCTATATCTGAAATGCCTATCGACACCTATATCTGAAATGCCTATCGACACCTATTTTTGAAATGCCTATGGGAAACTACATCTGAAATGCCTATCAGCACCTATATTTGAAATGCCTATCGGCAACCATATCTGGAATGCATATCGGCACCTATATTTGAAATGCCTATCGGCTTCTATATCTGAAATGCCTATCGGCACCTATTTTTAAAATGTCAATCGGCAACTATATCTGAAATGCCTATCGGCACCTATATCTGAAATGCCTATCGACACCTATATCTGAAATGCCTATCGACACCTATATCTGAAATGCCTATCGACACCTATATCTGAAATGCCTATCGACACCTATATCTGAAATGCCTATCGACACCTATTTTTGAAATGCCTATGGGAAACTACATCTGAAATGCCTATCAGCACCTATATTTGAAATGCCTATCGGCAACCATATCTGGAATGCCTATCGGCACCTATATTTGAAATGCCTATCGGCTTCTATATCTGAAATGCCTATCGGCACCTATTTTTAAAATGTCAATCGGCAACTATATCTGAAATGCCTATCGGCACCTATATCTGAAATGACTATCGACACCTATATCTGAAATGCCTATCGACACCTATATCGGAAATGCCTATCGACACCTATATCTGAAATGCCTATCGACACCTATATCTGAAATGCCTATCGACACCTATATCTGAAATGCCTATCGACACCTATATCTGAAATGCCTATCGAGACCTATATCTGAAATGCCTATCGACACCTATATCTGAAATGCCTATCGACACCTATATCTGAAATGCCTATCGACACCTATATCTGAAATGCCTATCGACACCTATTTTTGAAATGCCTATCGGAAACTACATCTGAAATGCCTATCAGCACCTATATTTGAAATGCCTATCGGCAACTATGTCTGGAATGCCTATCGGCACCTATATTTGAAATGCCTATCGGCTTCTATATCTGAAATGCCTATCGGCACCTATTTTTAAAATGCCAATCGGCAACTATATCTGAAATGCCTATCGGCACCTATATCTGAAATGCCTATCGACACCTATATCTGAAATGCCTATCGACACCTATATCTGAAATGCCTATCGACACTTATATCTGAAATGCCTATCGACACCTATATCTGAAATGCCTATCGACACCTATATCTGAAATGCCTATCGACACCTATATCTGAAATGCCTATCGACACCTATTTTTGAAATGCCTATCGGAAACTACATCTGAAATGCCTATCAGCACCTATATTTGAAATGCCTATCGGCAACCATGTCTGGAATGCCTATCGGCACCTATATTTGAAATGCCTATCGGCTTCTATATCTGAAATGCCTATCGGCACCTATTTTTAAAATGCCAATCGGCAACTATATCTGAAATGCCTATCGGCACTTATATCTGAAATGCCTATCGACACCTATATCTGAAATGCCTATCGACACCTATATCTGAAATGCCTATCGACACCTATATCTGAAATGCCTATCGACACCTATATCTGAAATGCCTATCGACACCTATATCTGAAATGCCTATCGACACCTATATCTGAAATGCCTATCGACACCTATTTTTGAAATGCCTATCGGAAACAACATCTGAAATGCCTATCAGCACCTATATTTGAAATGCCTATCGGCAACCATATCTGGAATGCCTATCGGCACCTATATTTGAAATGCCTATCGGCTTCTATATCTGAAATGCCTATCCGGCACCTATTTTTAAAATGCCAATCGGCAACTATATCTGAAATGCCTATCGGCACCTATATCTGAAATGCCTATCGACACCTATATCTGAAATGCCTATCGACACCTATATCTGAAATGCCTATCGACACCTATATCTGAAATGCCTATCGACACCTATATCTGAAATGCCTATCGACAACTATATCTGAAATGCCTATCGACACCTATATCTGAAATGCCTATCGACACCTATTTTTGAAATGCCTATCGGAAACTACATCTGAAATGCCTATCAGCACCTTTATTTGAAATGCCTATCGGCAACCATATCTGGAATGCCTATCGGCACCTATATTTGAAATGCCTATCGGCTTCTATATCTGAAATGCCTATCGGCACCTATTTTTTAATGCCAATCGGCACCTATTTTTAAAATGCCAATCGGCAACTATATCTGAAATGCCTATCGGCACCTATATCTGAAATGCCTATCGACACCTATATCTGAAATGCCTATCGACACCTATATCTGAAATGTATATCGACACCTATATCTGAAATGCCTATCGACACCTATATCTGAAATGCCTATCGACAGCTATATCTGAAATGCCTATCGACACCTATATCTGAAATGCCTATCGACACCTATATCTGAAATGCCTATCGACACCTATTTTTGAAATGCCTATCGGAAACTACATCTGAAATGCCTATCAGCACCTATATTTGAAATGCCTATCGGCAGCCATATCTGGAATGCCTATCGGCACCTATATTTGAAATGCCTATCGGCTTCTATATCTGAAATGCCTATCGGCACCTATTTTTAAAATGCCAATCGGCAACTATATCTGAAATGCCTATCGGCACCTATATCTGAAATGCCTATCGACACCTATATCTGAAATGCCTATCGACACCTATATCTGAAATGCCTATCGACACCTATATCTGAAATGCCTATCGACACCTATATCTGAAATGCCTATCGACACCTATATCTGAAATGCCTATCGACACCTATATCTGAAATGCCTATCGACACCTATATCTGAAATGCCTATCGACACCTATTTTTGAAATGCCTATCGGAAACTACATCTGAAATGCCTATCAGCAGCTATATTTGAAATGCCTATCGGCAACCATATCTGGAATACCTATCGGCACCTATATTTGAAATGCCTATTGGCTTCTATATCTGAAATGCCTATCGGCACCTATTTTTAAAATGCCAATCGGCAACTATATCTGAAATGCCTATCGGCACCTATATCTGAAATGCCTATCGACACCTATATCTGAAATGCCTATCGACACCTATATCTGAAATGCCTATCGACACATATATCTGAAATGCCTATCGACACCTATATCTGAAATGCCTATCGACACCTATATCTGAAATGCCTATCGACACCTATATCTGAAATGCCTATCGACACCTATATCTGAAATGCCTATCGACACCTATATCTGAAATGCCTATCGACACCTATTTTTGAAATGCCTATCGGAAACTACATCTGAAATGCCTATCAGCACCTATATTTGAAATGACTATCGGCAACCATATCTGGAATGCCTATCGGCACCTATATTTGAAATGCCTATCGGCTTCCATATCTGAAATGCCTATCGGCACCTATTTTTAAAATGCCAATCGGCACCTATTTTTAAAATGCCAATCGGTAACTATATCTGAAATGCCTATCGGCACCTATATCTGAAATGCCTATCGACACCTATATCTGAAATGCCGATCGACACCTATATCTGAAATGCCTATCGACACCTATATCTGAAATGCCTATCGACACCTATTTTTGAAATGCCTATCGGAAACTACATCTGAAATGCCTATCAGCACCTATATTTGAAATGCCTATCGGCAACCATATCTGGAATGCCTATCGGCACCTATATTTGAAATGCCTATCGGCTTCTATATCTGAAATGCCTATCGGCACCTATTTTTAAAATGCCAATCAGCAACTATATCTGAAATGCCTATCGGCACCTATATCTGAAATGCCTATCGACACCTATATCTAAAATGCCTATCGACACCTATATCTGAAATGCCTATCGACACCTATATCTGAAATGCCTATCGACACCTATATCTGAAATGCCTATCGACACCTATATCTGAAATGCCTATCGACAGCTATATCTGAAATGCCTATCGACACCTATATCTGAAATGCCTATCGACACCTATATCTGAAATGCCTATCGACACCTATTTTTGAAATGCCTATCGGAAACTACATCTGAAATGCCTATCAGCACCTATATTTGAAATGCCTATCGGCAACCATATCTGGAATGCCTATCGGCACCTATATTTGAAATGCCTATCGGCTTCTATATCTGAAATGCCTATCGGCACCTATTTTTAAAATGCCAATCGGCAACTATATCTGAAATGCCAATCGGCACCTATATCTGAAATGCCTATCGACACCTATATCTGAAATGCCTATCGACACCTATATCTGAAATGCCTATCGACACCTATATCTGAAATGCCTATCGACACCTATATCTGAAATGCCTATCGACACCTATATCTGAAATGCCTATCGACACCTATATCTGAAATGCCTATCGACACCTATATCTGAAATGCTTATCGACACCTATTTTTGAAATGCCTATCGGAAACTACATCTGAAATGCCTATCAGCACCTATATTTGAAATGCCTATCGGCAACCATATCTGGAATGCCTATCGGCACCTATATTTGAAATGCCTATCGGCTTCTATATCTGAAATGCCTATCGGCACCTATTTTTAAAATGCCAATCGGCAACTATATCTAAAATGCCTATCGGCACCTATATCTGAAATGCCTATCGACACCTATATCTGAAATGCCTATCGACACCTATATCTGAAATGCCTATCGACACCTATATCTGAAATGCCTATCGACACCTATATCTGAAATGCCTATCGACACCTATATCTGAAATGCCTATCGACACCTATATCTGAAATGCCTATCGACACCTATTTTTGAAATGCCTATCGGAAACTACATCTGAAATGCCTATCAGCACCTATATTTGAAATGCCTATCGGCACCTATTTTTAAAATGCCAATCGGCAACTATATCTGAAATGCCTATCGGCACCTATATCTGAAATGCCTATCGACACCTATATCTGAAATGCCTATCGACACCTATATCTGAAATGCCTATCGACACCTATATCTGAAATGCCTATCGACACCTATATCTGAAATGTCTATCGACACCTATATCTGAAATGCCTATCGACACCTATATCTGAAATGCCTATCGACACCTATTTTTGAAATGCCTATCGGAAACTACATCTGAAATGCCTATCAGCACCTATATTTGAAATGCCTATCGGCAACCATATCTGGAATGCCTATCGGCACCTATATTTGAAATGCCTATCGGCTTCTATATCTGAAATGCCTATCGGCACCTATTTTTAAAATGCCAATCGGCAACTATATCTGAAATGCCTATCGGCACCTATATCTGAAATGCCTATCGACACCTATATCTGAAATGCCTATCGACACCTATATCTGAAATGCCTATCCACACCTATATCTGAAATGCCTATCGACACCTATATCTGAAATGCCTATCGACACCTATATCTGAAATGCCTATCGACACCTATATCTGAAATGCCTATCGACACCTATTTTTGAAATGCCTATCGGAAACTACATCTGAAATGCCTATCAGCACCTATATTTGAAATGCCTATCGGCACCTATTTTTAAAATGCCAATCGGCAACTATATCTGAAATGTCTATCGGCACCTATATCTGAAATGCCTATCGTAACCTATATCTGAAATGCCTTTCGACACCTATATCTGAAATGCCTATCGACACCTATATCTGAAATGCCTATCGACACCTATATCTGAAATGCCTATCGACACCTATATCTGAAATGCCTATCGACACCTATATCTGAAATGTCTATCGACACCTATATCTGAAATGCCTATCGACACCTATATCTGAAATGCCTATCGACACCTATTTTTGAAATGCCTATCGGAAACTACATCTGAAATGCCTATCAGCACCTATATTTGAAATGCCTATCGGCAACCATATCTGGAATGCCTATCGGCACCTATATTTGAAATGCCTATCGGCTTCTATATCTGAAATGCCTATCGGCACCTATATTTGAAATGCCTATCGGCAACCATATCTGTAATGCTTATCGGCACCTATATTTGAAATGCCTATCGGCTTCTATATCTGAAATGCCTATCGACACCTACTTTTAAAATGTCAATCGGCAACTATATCTGAAATGCCTATAGGCACCTATATCTGAAATACCTATCGGCACCTATTTTTGAAATGCCTATCAGGAAACTACATCTGAAATGCCTGTCAGCACCTATATTTGAAATGCCTATCGGCAACCATATCTGAAATGCCTATCGACACCTATATTTGAAATACCTATCGGCTTCTATATCTGAAATGCCTATAGGCACCTATTTATAAAATGCCAATCGGCAACTATATCTGAAATGCCTATCGACACCTATATCTGAAATGCCTATCGGCACCAATTTTTGAAATGCCTATCGGAAACTACATCTGATATGCCTATCAGCACCTATATTTGAAATGCCTATCGGCAACCATATCTGTAATGCTTATCGGCACCTATATTTGAAATGCCTATCGGCTTCTATATCTGAAATGCCTATCGGCACCTACTTTTAAAATGCCAATCGGCAACTATATCTGAAATGCCTATAGGCACCTATATCTGAAATGCCTATCGGCACCTATTTTTGAAATGCCTATCAGGAAACTACATCTGAAATGCCTATCAGCACCTATATTTGAAATGCCTATCGGCAACCATATCTGGAATGCCTATCGGCACCTATATTTGAAATGCCTATCGGCTTCTATATCTGAAATGTCTATCGGCACCTATTTTTAAAATGCCAATCGGCAACTATACCTGAAATGCCTTTCGGCACCTATATCTGAAATGCCTATCGGCACCTAAATTTAAAATGCCTATCGGAAACTAAAGCTGAAATGCCTATTAGCACCAATATTTGAGATGCCTATCGGCAACCATATCTGAAATGCCTATCGACACCTATATTTGAAATACCTATCGGCTTCTATATCTGAAATGCCTATCGGCACATATTTTAAAATGCCAATCGGCAACTATATCTGAAATGCCTATCGGCACCTATATCTGAAATGCCTATCGGCACCAATTTTTGAACTGCCTATCGGAAACTACATCTGAAATGCCTATCATATAAATGCCTATCATATATTTGAAATGCCTATCGGCAACCATATCTGGAATGCCTATCGGCACCTATATTTGAAATGCCTATCGGCTTCTATATCTGAAATGCCTATCGGCACCTATTTTTAAAATGCCAATCGGCATCTATATCTAAAATGCCTATCGGCACCTATATCTGATATGCCTATCGGCACCTATTTTTGAAATGCCTATCGGCAAACTACATCTGAAATGCCTATCAGCACCTATATTTGAAATGCCTATCGGCAACCATATCTGGAATGCCTATCGGCACCTATATTTGAAATGCCTATCGGCTTCTATATCTGAAATGCCTATCGGCACCTATATCTGAAATGCCTATCGGCACCTATATTTAAAATGCCTATCGGAAACTAAAGCTGAAATGCCTATTAGCACCAATATTTGAGATGCCTATCGGCAACCATATCTGAAATGCCTATCGACACCTATATTTGAAATACCTATCGGCTTCTATATCTGAAATGCCTATCGGCACATATTTTGAAATGCCAATCGGACTCTATATCTGAAATGCCTATCGGCACCTATATCTGAAATGCCTATCGGCACCAATTTTTGAAATGCCTATCGGAAACTACATCTGAAATGCCTATCATATAAATGCCTATCATATATTTGAAATGCCTATCGGCAACCATATCTGGAATGCCTATCGGCACCTATATTTGAAATGCCTATCGGCTTCTATATCTGAAATGCCTATCGGCACCTATTTTTAAAATGCCAATCGGCAACTATATCTGAAATGCCTATCGGCACCTATATCTGAAATGCCTATCGACACCTATATCTGAAATGCCTATCGACACCTATATCTGAAATGCCTATCGACACCTATATCTGAAATGCCTATCGACACCTATATCTGAAATGCCTATCGACACCTATATCTGAAATGCCTATCGACACCTATTTTTGAAATGCCTATGGGAAACTACATCTGAAATGCCTATCAGCACCTATATTTGAAATGCCTATCGGCAACCATATCTGGAATGCCTATCGGCACCTATATTTGAAATGCCTATCGGCTTCTATATCTGAAATGCCTATCGGCACCTATTTTTAAAATGTCAATCGGCAACTATATCTGAAATGCCTATCGACACCTATATCTGAAATGCCTATCGACACCTATTTTTGAAATGCCTATGGGAAACTACATCTGAAATGCCTATCAGCACCTATATTTGAAATGCCTATCGGCAACCATATCTGGAATGCCTATCGGCACCTATATTTGAAATGCCTATCGGCTTCTATATCTGAAATGCCTATCGGCATCTATTTTTAAAATGTCAATCGGCAACTATATCTGAAATGCCTATCGGCACCTATATCTGAAATGCCTATCGACACCTATATCTGAAATGCCTATCGACACCTATATCGGAAATGCCTATCGACACCTATATCTGAAATGCCTATCGACACCTATATCTGAAATGCCTATCGACACCTATATCTGAAATGCCTATCGACACCTATATCTGAAATGCCTATCGACACCTATATCTGAAATGCCTATCGACACCTATATCTGAAATGCCTATCGACACCTATATCTGAAATGCCTATCGACACCTATATCTGAAATGCCTATCGACACCTATTTTTGAAATGCCTATCGGAAACTACATCTGAAATGCCTATCAGCACCTATATTTGAAATGCCTATCGGCAACTATGTCTGGAATGCCTATCGGCACCTATATTTGAAATGCCTATCGGCTTCTATATCTGAAATGCCTATCGGCACCTATTTTTAAAATGCCAATCGGCAACTATATCTGAAATGCCTATCGGCACCTATATCTGAAATGCCTATCGACACCTATATCTGAAATGCCTATCGACACCTATATCTGAAATGCCTATCGACACCTATATCTGAAATGCCTATCGACACCTATATCTGAAATGCCTATCGACACCTATATCTGAAATGCCTATCGACACCTATATCTGAAATGCCTATCGACACCTATATCTGAAATGCCTATCGACACCTATTTTTGAAATGCCTATCGGAAACTACATCTGAAATGCCTATCAGCACCTATATTTGAAATGCCTATCGGCAACCATGTCTGGAATGCCTATCGGCACCTATATTTGAAATGCCTATCGGCTTCTATATCTGAAATGCCTATCGGCACCTATTTTTAAAATGCCAATCGGCAACTATATCTGAAATGCCTATCGGCACTTATATCTGAAATGCCTATCGACACCTATATCTGAAATGCCTATCGACACCTATATCTGAAATGCCTATCGACACCTATATCTGAAATGCCTATCGACACCTATATCTGAAATGCCTATCGACACCTATATCTGAAATGCCTATCGACACCTATATCTGAAATGCCTATCGACACCTATTTTTGAAATGCCTATCGGAAACAACATCTGAAATGCCTATCAGCACCTATATTTGAAATGCCTATCGGCAACCATATCTGGAATGCCTATCGGCACCTATATTTGAAATGCCTATCGGCTTCTATGTCTGAAATGCCTATCCGGCACCTATTTTTAAAATGCCAATCGGCAACTATATCTGAAATGCCTATCGGCACCTATATCTGAAATGCCTATCGACACCTATATCTGAAATGCCTATCGACACCTATATCTGAAATGCCTATCGACACCTATATCTGAAATGCCTATCGACACCTATATCTGAAATGCCTATCGACACCTATATCTGAAATGCCTATCGACACCTATATCTGAATTGCCTATCGACACCTATTTTTGAAATGCCTATCGGAAACTACATCTGAAATGCCTATCAGCACCTTTATTTGAAATGCCTATCGGCAACCATATCTGGAATGCCTATCGGCACCTATATTTGAAATGCCTATCGGCTTCTATATCTGAAATGCCTATCGGCACCTATTTTTAAATGCCAATCGGCACCTATTTTTAAAATGCCAATCGGCAACTATATCTGAAATGCCTATCGGCACCTATATCTGAAATGCCTATCGACACCTATATCTGAAATGCCTATCGACACCTATATCTGAAATGCCTATCGACACCTATATCTGAAATGCCTATCGACACCTATATCTGAAATGCCTATCGACACCTATATCTGAAATGCCTATCGACACCTATATCTGAAATGCCTATCGAAACCTATATCTGAAATGCCTATCGACACCTATTTTTGAAATGCCTATCGGAAACTACATCTGAAATGCCTATCAGCACCTATATTTGAAATGCCTATCGGCAACCATATCTGGAATGCCTATCGGCACCTATATTTGAAATGCCTATCGGCTTCTATATCTAAAATGCCTATCGGCACCTATTTTTAAAATGCCAATCGGCAACTATATCTGAAATGCCTATCGGCACCTATAACTGAAATGCCTATCGACACCTATATCTGAAATGCCTATCGACACCTATATCTGAAATGCCTATCGACACCTATATCTGAAATGCCTATCGACACCTATATCTGAAATGCCTATCGACACCTATATCTGAAATGCCTAACGACACTTATATCTGAAATGCCTATCGACACCTATTTTTGAAATGCCTATCGGAAACTACATCTGAAATGCCTATCAGCACCTATATTTGAAATGCCTATCGGCAACCATATCTGGAATGCCTATCGGCACCTATATTTGAAATGCCTATCGGCTTCTATATCTGAAATGCCTATCGGCACCTATTTTTAAAATGCCAATCGGCAACTATATCTGAAATGCCTATCGGCACCTATAACTGAAATGCCTATCGACACCTATATCTGAAATGCCTATCGACACCTATATCTGAAATGCCTATCGACACCTATATCTGAAATGCCTATCGACACCTATATCTGAAATGCCTATCGACACCTATATCTGAAATGCCTATCGACACCTATTTTTGAAATGCCTATCGGAAACTACATCTGAAATGCCTATCAGCACCTATATTTGAAATGCCTATCGGCAACCATATCTGGAATGCCTATCGGCACCTATATTTGAAATGCCTATCGGCTTCTATATCTGAAATGCCTATCGGCACCTATTTTTAAAATGCCAATCGGCAACTATATCTGAAATGCCTATCGGCACCTATATCTGAAATGCCTATCGACACCTATATCTGAAATGCCTATCGACACCTATATCTGAAATGCCTATCGACACCTATATCTGAAATGCCTATCGACACCTATATCTGAAATGCCTATCGACACCTATATCTGATATGCCTATCGACACCTATATCTGAAATGCCTATCGACACCTATTTTTGAAATGCCTATCGGAAACTACATCTGAAATGCCTATCAGCACATATATTTGAAATGCCTATCGGCAACCATATCTGGAATGCCTATCGGCACCTATATTTGAAATGCCTATCGGCTTCTATATCTGAAATGCCTATCGGCACCTATTTTTAAAATGCCAATCGGCAACTATATCTGAAATGTCTATCGGCACCTATATCTGAAATGCCTATCGACACCTATATCTGAAATACCTTTCGACACCTATATCTGAAATGCCTCTCGACACCTATATCTGAAATGCCTATCGACACCTATATCTGAAATGCCTATCGACACCTATATCTGAAATGCCTATCGACACCTATATCTGAAATGCCTATCGACACCTATATCTGAAATGCCTATCGACACCTATATCTGAAATGCCTATCGACACCTATTTTTGAAATGCCTATCGGAAACTACATCTGAAATCCCTATCAGCACCTATATTTGAAATGCCTATCGGCAAACATATCTGGAATGCCTATCGGCACCTATATTTGAAATGCCTATCGGCTTCTATTTCTGAAATGCCTATCGGCACCTATTTTTAAAATGCCAATCGGCAACTATATCTGAAATGCCTATCGACACCTATATCTGAAATGCCTATCGACACCTATATCTGAAATGCCTATCGACACCTATATCTGAAATGCCTATCGACACCTGTATCTGAAATGCCTATCGACACCTATATCTGAAATGCCTATCGACACCTATATCTGGAATGCCTATCGACACCTATATCTGAAATGCCTATCGACACCTATTTTTGAAATGCCTATCGGAAACTACATCTGAAATGCCTATCAGCACCTATATTTGAAATGCCTATCGGCAACCATATCTGGAATGCCTATCGGCACCTATATTTGAAATGCCTATCGGCTTCTATATCTGAAATGCCTATCGGCACCTATTTTTGAAATGCCAATCGGCAACTATATCTGAAATGTCTATCGGCACCTATATCTGAAATGCCTATCGTAACCTATATCTGAAATGCCTTTCGACACCTATATCTGAAATGCCTATCGACACCTATATCTGAAATGCCTATCGACACCTATATCTGAAATGCCTATCGACACCTATATCTGAAATGCCTATCGACACCTATATCTGAAATGTCTATCGACACCTATATCTGAAATGCCTATCGACACCTATATCTGAAATGCCTATCGACACCTATTTTTGAAATGCCTATCGGAAACTACATCTGAAATGCCTATCAGCACCTATATTTGAAATGCCTATCGGCAACCATATCTGGAATGCCTATCGGCACCTATATTTGAAATGCCTATCGGCTTCTATATCTGAAATGCCTATCGGCACCTATTTTTAAAATGCCAATCGGCAACTATATCTGAAATGCCTATCGGCACCTATATCTGAAATGCCTATCGACACCTATATCTGAAATGCCTATCGACACCTATATCTGAAATGCCTATCCACACCTATATCTGAAATGCCTATCGACACCTATATCTGAAATGCCTATCGACACCTATATCTGAAATGCCTATCGACACCTATATCTGAAATGCCTATCGACACCTATTTTTGAAATGCCTATCGGAAACTACATCTGAAATGCCTATCAGCACCTATATTTGAAATGCCTATCGGCACCTATTTTTAAAATGCCAATCGGCAACTATATCTGAAATGCCTATCGGCACCTATATCTGAAATGCCTATCGACACCTATATCTGAAATGCCTATCGACACCTATATCTGAAATGCCTATCGACACCTATATCTGAAATGCCTATCGACACCTATATCTGAAATGCCTATCGACACCTATATCTGAAATGCCTATCGACACCTATTTTTGAAATGCCTATCGGAAACTACATCTGAAATGCCTATCAGCACCTATATTTGAAATGCCTATCGGCAACCATATCTGGAATGCCTATCGGCACCTATATTTGAAATGCCTATCGGCTTCTATATCTGAAATGCCTATCGGCACCTATATTTGAAATGCCTATCGGCAACCATATCTGTAATGCTTATCGGCACCTATATTTGAAATGCCTATCGGCTTCTATATCTGAAATGCCTATCGACACCTACTTTTAAAATGTCAATCGGCAACTATATCTGAAATGCCTATAGGCACCTATATCTGAAATACCTATCGGCACCTATTTTTGAAATGCCTATCAGGAAACTACATCTGAAATGCCTGTCAGCACCTATATTTGAAATGCCTATCGGCAACCATATCTGAAATGCCTATCGACACCTATATTTGAAATACCTATCGGCTTCTATATCTGAAATGCCTATAGGCACCTATTTATAAAATGCCAATCGGCAACTATATCTGAAATGCCTATCGACACCTATATCTGAAATGCCTATCGGCACCAATTTTTGAAATGCCTATCGGAAACTACATCTGATATGCCTATCAGCACCTATATTTGAAATGCCTATCGGCAACCATATCTGTAATGCTTATCGGCACCTATATTTGAAATGCCTATCGGCTTCTATATCTGAAATGCCTATCGGCACCTACTTTTAAAATGCCAATCGGCAACTATATCTGAAATGCCTATAGGCACCTATATCTGAAATGCCTATCGGCACCTATTTTTGAAATGCCTATCAGGAAACTACATCTGAAATGCCTATCAGCACCTATATTTGAAATGCCTATCGGCAACCATATCTGGAATGCCTATCGGCACCTATATTTGAAATGCCTATCGGCTTCTATATCTGAAATGTCTATCGGCACCTATTTTTAAAATGCCAATCGGCAACTATACCTGAAATGCCTTTCGGCACCTATATCTGAAATGCCTATCGGCACCTAAATTTAAAATGCCTATCGGAAACTAAAGCTGAAATGCCTATTAGCACCAATATTTGAGATGCCTATCGGCAACCATATCTGAAATGCCTATCGACACCTATATTTGAAATACCTATCGGCTTCTATATCTGAAATGCCTATCGGCACATATTTTAAAATGCCAATCGGCAACTATATCTGAAATGCCTATCGGCACCTATATCTGAAATGCCTATCGGCACCAATTTTTGAACTGCCTATCGGAAACTACATCTGAAATGCCTATCATATAAATGCCTATCATATATTTGAAATGCCTATCGGCAACCATATCTGGAATGCCTATCGGCACCTATATTTGAAATGCCTATCGGCTTCTATATCTGAAATGCCTATCGGCACCTATTTTTAAAATGCCAATCGGCATCTATATCTAAAATGCCTATCGGCACCTATATCTGATATGCCTATCGGCACCTATTTTTGAAATGCCTATCGGCAAACTACATCTGAAATGCCTATCAGCACCTATATTTGAAATGCCTATCGGCAACCATATCTGGAATGCCTATCGGCACCTATATTTGAAATGCCTATCGGCTTCTATATCTGAAATGCCTATCGGCACCTATATCTGAAATGCCTATCGGCACCTATATTTAAAATGCCTATCGGAAACTAAAGCTGAAATGCCTATTAGCACCAATATTTGAGATGCCTATCGGCAACCATATCTGAAATGCCTATCGACACCTATATTTGAAATACCTATCGGCTTCTATATCTGAAATGCCTATCGGCACATATTTTGAAATGCCAATCGGACTCTATATCTGAAATGCCTATCGGCACCTATATCTGAAATGCCTATCGGCACCAATTTTTGAAATGCCTATCGGAAACTACATCTGAAATGCCTATCATATAAATGCCTATCATATATTTGAAATGCCTATCGGCAACCATATCTGGAATGCCTATCGGCACCTATATTTGAAATGCCTATCGGCTTCTATATCTGAAATGCCTATCGGCACCTATTTTTAAAATGCCAATCGGCAACTATATCTGAAATGCCTATCGGCACCTATATCTGAAATGCCTATCGACACCTATATCTGAAATGCCTATCGACACCTATATCTGAAATGCCTATCGACACCTATATCTGAAATGCCTATCGACACCTATATCTGAAATGCCTATCGACACCTATATCTGAAATGCCTATCGACACCTATTTTTGAAATGCCTATGGGAAACTACATCTGAAATGCCTATCAGCACCTATATTTGAAATGCCTATCGGCAACCATATCTGGAATGCCTATCGGCACCTATATTTGAAATGCCTATCGGCTTCTATATCTGAAATGCCTATCGGCACCTATTTTTAAAATGTCAATCGGCAACTATATCTGAAATGCCTATCGACACCTATATCTGAAATGCCTATCGACACCTATTTTTGAAATGCCTATGGGAAACTACATCTGAAATGCCTATCAGCACCTATATTTGAAATGCCTATCGGCAACCATATCTGGAATGCCTATCGGCACCTATATTTGAAATGCCTATCGGCTTCTATATCTGAAATGCCTATCGGCATCTATTTTTAAAATGTCAATCGGCAACTATATCTGAAATGCCTATCGGCACCTATATCTGAAATGCCTATCGACACCTATATCTGAAATGCCTATCGACACCTATATCGGAAATGCCTATCGACACCTATATCTGAAATGCCTATCGACACCTATATCTGAAATGCCTATCGACACCTATATCTGAAATGCCTATCGACACCTATATCTGAAATGCCTATCGACACCTATATCTGAAATGCCTATCGACACCTATATCTGAAATGCCTATCGACACCTATATCTGAAATGCCTATCGACACCTATATCTGAAATGCCTATCGACACCTATTTTTGAAATGCCTATCGGAAACTACATCTGAAATGCCTATCAGCACCTATATTTGAAATGCCTATCGGCAACTATGTCTGGAATGCCTATCGGCACCTATATTTGAAATGCCTATCGGCTTCTATATCTGAAATGCCTATCGGCACCTATTTTTAAAATGCCAATCGGCAACTATATCTGAAATGCCTGTCGGCACCTATATCTGAAATGCCTATCGACACCTATATCTGAAATGCCTATCGACACCTATATCTGAAATGCCTATCGACACCTATATCTGAAATGCCTATCGACACCTATATCTGAAATGCCTATCGACACCAATATCTGAAATGCCTATCGACACCTATATCTGAAATGCCTATCGACACCTATATCTGAAATGCCTATCGACACCTATTTTTGAAATGCCTATCGGAAACTACATCTGAAATGCCTATCAGCACCTATATTTGAAATGCCTATCGGCAACCATGTCTGGAATGCCTATCGGCACCTATATTTGAAATGCCTATCGGCTTCTATATCTGAAATGCCTATCGGCACCTATTTTTAAAATGCCAATCGGCAACTATATCTGAAATGCCTATCGGCACTTATATCTGAAATGCCTATCGACACCTATATCTGAAATGCCTATCGACACCTATATCTGAAATGCCTATCGACACCTATATCTGAAATGCCTATCGACACCTATATCTGAAATGCCTATCGACACCTATATCTGAAATGCCTATCGACACCTATATCTGAAATGCCTATCGACACCTATTTTTGAAATGCCTATCGGAAACAACATCTGAAATGCCTATCAGCACCTATATTTGAAATGCCTATCGGCAACCATATCTGGAATGCCTATCGGCACCTATATTTGAAATGCCTATCGGCTTCTATGTCTGAAATGCCTATCCGGCACCTATTTTTAAAATGCCAATCGGCAACTATATCTGAAATGCCTATCGGCACCTATATCTGAAATGCCTATCGACACCTATATCTGAAATGCCTATCGACACCTATATCTGAAATGCCTATCGACACCTATATCTGAAATGCCTATCGACACCTATATCTGAAATGCCTATCGACACCTATATCTGAAATGCCTATCGACACCTATATCTGAATTGCCTATCGACACCTATTTTTGAAATGCCTATCGGAAACTACATCTGAAATGCCTATCAGCACCTTTATTTGAAATGCCTATCGGCAACCATATCTGGAATGCCTATCGGCACCTATATTTGAAATGCCTATCGGCTTCTATATCTGAAATGCCTATCGGCACCTATTTTTAAATGCCAATCGGCACCTATTTTTAAAATGCCAATCGGCAACTATATCTGAAATGCCTATCGGCACCTATATCTGAAATGCCTATCGACACCTATATCTGAAATGCCTATCGACACCTATATCTGAAATGCCTATCGACACCTATATCTAAAATGCCTACCGACACCTATATCTGAAATGCCTATCGACACCTATATCTGAAATGCCTATCGACACCTATATCTGAAATGCCTATCGAAACCTATATCTGAAATGCCTATCGACACCTATTTTTGAAATGCCTATCGGAAACTACATCTGAAATGCCTATCAGCACCTATATTTGAAATGCCTATCGGCAACCATATCTGGAATGCCTATCGGCACCTATATTTGAAATGCCTATCGGCTTCTATATCTAAAATGCCTATCGGCACCTATTTTTAAAATGCCAATCGGCAACTATATCTGAAATGCCTATCGGCACCTATAACTGAAATGCCTATCGACACCTATATCTGAAATGCCTATCGACACCTATATCTGAAATGCCTATCGACACCTATATCTGAAATGCCTATCGACACCTATATCTGAAATGCCTATCGACACCTATATCTGAAATGCCTAACGACACTTATATCTGAAATGCCTATCGACACCTATTTTTGAAATGCCTATCGGAAACTACATCTGAAATGCCTATCAGCACCTATATTTGAAATGCCTATCGGCAACCATATCTGGAATGCCTATCGGCACCTATATTTGAAATGCCTATCGGCTTCTATATCTGAAATGCCTATCGGCACCTATTTTTAAAATGCCAATCGGCAACTATATCTGAAATGCCTAACGGCACCTATATCTGAAATGCCTATCGACACCTATATCTGAAATGCCTATCGACACCTAGATCTGAAATGCCTATCGACACCTATATCTGAAATACCTATCGACACCTATATCTGAAATGCCTATCGACACCTATATCTGAAATGCCTATCGACACCTATATCTGAAATGCCTATCGACACCTATATCTGAAATGCCTATCGACACCTATATCTGAAATGCCTATCGACACCTATTTTTGAAATGCCTATCGGAAACTACATCTGAAATGCCTATCAGCACCTATATTTGAAATGCCTATCGGCAACCATATCTGGAATGCCTATCGGCACCTATATTTGAAATGCCTATCGGCTTCTATATCTGAAATGCCTATCGGCACCTATTTTTAAAATGCCAATCGGCAACTATATCTGAAATGCCTATCGGCACCTATATCTGAAATGCCTATCGACACCTATATCTGAAATGCCTATCGACACCTATATCTGAAATGCCTATCGACACCTATATCTGAAATGCCTATCGACACCTATATCTGAAATGCCTATCGACACCTATATCTGATATGCCTATCGACACCTATATCTGAAATGCCTATCGACACCTATTTTTGAAATGCCTATCGGAAACTACATCTGAAATGCCTATCAGCACCTATATTTGAAATGCCTATCGGCAACCATATCTGGAATGCCTATCGGCACCTATATTTGAAATGCCTATCGGCTTCTATATCTGAAATGCCTATCGGCACCTATTTTTAAAATGCCAATCGGCAACTATATCTGAAATGTCTATCGGCACCTATATCTGAAATGCCTATCGACACCTATATCTGAAATACCTTTCGACACCTATATCTGAAATGCCTCTCGACACCTATATCTGAAATGCCTATCGACACCTATATCTGAAATGCCTATCGACACCTATATCTGAAATGCCTATCGACACCTATATCTGAAATGCCTATCGACACCTATATCTGAAATGCCTATCGACACCTATATCTGAAATGCCTATCGACACCTATTTTTGAAATGCCTATCGGAAACTACATCTGAAATCCCTATCAGCACCTATATTTGAAATGCCTATCGGCAAACATATCTGGAATGCCTATCGGCACCTATATTTGAAATGCCTATCGGCTTCTATTTCTGAAATGCCTATCGGCACCTATTTTTAAAATGCCAATCGGCAACTATATCTGAAATGCCTATCGACACCTATATCTGAAATGCCTATCGACACCTATATCTGAAATGCCTATCGACACCTATATCTGAAATGCCTATCGACACCTGTATCTGAAATGCCTATCGACACCTATATCTGAAATGCCTATCGACACCTATATCTGGAATGCCTATCGACACCTATATCTGAAATGCCTATCGACACCTATTTTTGAAATGCCTATCGGAAACTACATCTGAAATGCCTATCAGCACCTATATTTGAAATGCCTATCGGCAACCATATCTGGAATGCCTATCGGCACCTATATTTGAAATGCCTATCGGCTTCTATATCTGAAATGCCTATCGGCACCTATTTTTGAAATGCCAATCGGCAACTATATCTGAAATGTCTATCGGCACCTATATCTGAAATGCCTATCGTAACCTATATCTGAAATGCCTTTCGACACCTATATCTGAAATGCCTATCGACACCTATATCTGAAATGCCTATCGACACCTATATCTGAAATGCCTATCGACACCTATATCTGAAATGCCTATCGACACCTATATCTGAAATGTCTATCGACACCTATATCTGAAATGCCTATCGACACCTATATCTGAAATGCCTATCGACACCTATTTTTGAAATGCCTATCGGAAACTACATCTGAAATGCCTATCAGCACCTATATTTGAAATGCCTATCGGCAACCATATCTGGAATGCCTATCGGCACCTATATTTAAAATGCCTATCGGCTTCTATATCTGAAATGCCTATCGGCACCTATTTTTAAAATGCCAATCGGCAACTATATCTGAAATGCCTATCGGCACCTATATCTGAAATGCCTATCGACACCTATATCTGAAATGCCTATCGACACCTATATCTGAAATGCCTATCCACACCTATATCTGAAATGCCTATCGACACCTATATCTGAAATGCCTATCGACACCTATATCTGAAATGCCTATCGACACCTATATCTGAAATGCCTATCGACACCTATTTTTGAAATGCCTATCGGAAACTACATCTGAAATGCCTATCAGCACCTATATTTGAAATGCCTATCGGCACCTATTTTTAAAATGCCAATCGGCAACTATATCTGAAATGCCTATCGGCACCTATATCTGAAATGCCTATCGACACCTATATCTGAAATGCCTATCGACACCTATATCTGAAATGCCTATCGACACCTATATCTGAAATGCCTATCGACACCTATATCTGAAATGCCTATCGACACCTATATCTGAAATGCCTATCGACACCTATTTTTGAAATGCCTATCGGAAACTACATCTGAAATGCCTATCAGCACCTATATTTGAAATGCCTATCGGCAACCATATCTGGAATGCCTATCGGCACCTATACTTGCAATGCCTATCGGCTTCTATATCTGAAATGCCTATCGGCACCTATTTTTAAAATGCCTACCGGCACCTATATCTGAAATGCATATCGACACCTATATCTGAAATGCCTATCGACACCTATATCTGAAATGCCTATCGACACCTATATCTGAAATGCCTATCGACACCTATATCTGAAATGCCTATCGACACCTATATCTGAAATGCCTATCGACACTTATATCTGAAATGCCTATCGACACCTATATCTGAAATGCCTATCTTCACCTATATCTGAAATGCCTATCGACACCTATATCTGAAATGCCTATCGACACCTATTTTTGAAATGCCTATCGGAAACTACATCTGAAATGCCTATCAGCACCTATATTTGAAATGCCTATCGGCAACCATATCTGGAATGCCTATCGGCACCTATATTTGAAATGCCTATCGGCTTCTATATCTGAAATGCCTATCGGCACCTATTTTTAAAATGCCAATCGGCAACTATATCTGAAATGCCTATCGGCACCTATATCTGAAATGCCTATCGACACCTATTTCTGAAATGCCTATCGACACCTATATCTGAAATGCCTATCGACACCTATATCTGAAATGCCTATCGACACCTATATCCGAAATGCCTATCGACACCTATATCTGAAATGCCTATCGACACCTATATCTGAAATGCCTATCGACACCTATATCTGAAATGCCTATCGACACCAATTTTTGAAATGCCTATCGGAAACTACATCTGAAATGCCTATCAGCACCTATATTTGAAATGCCTATCGGCAACCATATCTGGAATGCCTATCGGCACCTTTATTTGAAATGCCTATCAGCTTCTATATCTAAAATGCCTATCGGCACCTATTTTTAAAATGCCAATCGGCAACTATATCTGAAATGCCTATCGGCACTTATATCTGAAATGCCTATCGACACCTGTATCTGAAATGCCTATCGACACCTATATCTGAAATGCCTATCGACACCTATATCTGAAATGCCTATCGACAACTATATCTGAAATGCCTATCGACACCAATATCTGAAATGCCTTTCGACACCTATATCTGAAATGCCTATCGACACCTATATCTGAAATGCCTATCGACACCTATATCTGAAATGCCTATCGATACCTATTTTTGAAATGCCTATCGGAAACTACATCTGAAATGCCTATCAGCACCTATATTTGAAATGCCTATCGGCAACCATATCTGGAATGCCTATCGGCACCTATATTTGAAATGCCTGTCGGCTTCTATATCTGAAATGCCTATCGGCACCTATTTTTAAAATGCCAATCGGCAACTATATCTGAAATGCCTATCGGCACCTATATCTGAAATGCCTATCGACACCTATATCTGAAATGCCTATCGACACCTATATCTGAAATGCCTATCGACACCTATATCTGAAATGCCTATCGACACCTATATCTGAAATGCCTATCGACACCTATATCTGAAATGCCTATCGACACCTATATCTGAAATGCCTATCGACACCTATATCTGAAATGCCTATCGACACCTATTTTTGAAATGCCTATCGGAAACTACAACTGAAATGCCTATAAGCACCTATATTTGAAATGCCTATCGGCAACCATATCTGGAATGCCTATCGGCACCTATATTTGAAATGCCTATCGGCTTCTATATCTGAAATGCCTATCGGCACCTATTTTTAAAATGCCAATCGGCAACTATATCTGAAATGCCTATCGGCACCTATATCTGAAATGCCTATCGACACTTATATCTGAAATGCCTATCGACACCTATATCTGAAATGCCTATCGACACCTATATCTGAAATGCCTATCGACACCTATATCTGAAATGCCTATCGACACCTATATCTGAAATGCCTATCGACACCTATATCTGAAATGCCTATCGACACCTATTTTTGAAATGCCTATCGGAAACTACATCTGAAATGCCTATCAGCACCTATATTTGAAATGCCTATCGGCAACCATATCTGGAATGACTATCGGCACCTATATTTGAAATGCCTATCGGCTTCTATATCTGAAATGCCTATCGGCACCTATTTTTAAAATGCCAATCGGCAATTATATCTGAAATGCCTATCGGCACCTATATCTGAAATGCCTATCGACACCTATATCTGAAATGCCTATCGACACCTATATCTGAAATGCCTATCGACACCTATATCTGAAATGCCTATCGACACCTATATCTGAAATGCCTATCGACACCTATATCTGAAATGCCTATCGACAGCTATATCTGAAATGCCTATCGACACCTATATCTGAAATGCCTATCGACACCTATATCTGAAATGCCTATCGACACCTATTTTTGAAATGCCTTTTGGAAACTACATCTGAAATGCCTATCAGCACCTATATTTGAAATGCCTATCGGCAGCCATATCTGGAATGCCTATCGGCACCTATATTTGAAATGCCTATCGGCTTCTATATCTGAAATGCCTATCGGCACCTATTTTTAAAATGCCAATCGGCAACTATATCTGAAATGCCTATCGGCACCTATATCTGAAATGCCTATCGACACCTATATCTGAAATGCCTATCGACACCTATATCTGAAATGCCTATCGACA
Organism: Venustoraphidia nigricollis; assembly: GCA_034508555.1. NCBI lineage: Eukaryota > Metazoa > Arthropoda > Insecta > Raphidioptera > Raphidiidae > Venustoraphidia > Venustoraphidia nigricollis. The sequence goes on from JAVRKA010000234.1 coordinate 229,089, forward strand.
CCTATATCTGAAATGCCTATCGACACCTATTTCTGAAATGCCTATCGACACCTATATCTGAAATGCCTATCGACACCTATATCTGAAATGCCTATCGACACCTATTTTTGAAATGCCTATCGGAAACTACATCTGAAATGCCTATCAGCAGCTATATTTGAAATGCCTATCGGCAACCATTTCTGGAATGCCTATCGGCACCTATATTTGAAATGCCTATCGGCTTCTATATCTGAAATGCCTATCGGCACCTATTTTTAAAATGCCAATCGGCAACTATATCTGAAATGCCTATCGGCACCTATATCTGAAATGCCTATCGACACCTATATCTGAAATGCCTATCGACACCTATATCTGAAATGCCTATCGACACCTATATCTGAAATGCCTATCGACACCTATATCTGAAATGCCTATCGACACCTATATCTGAAATGCCTATCGACACCTATATCTGAAATGCCTATCGACACCTATATCTGAAATGCCTATCGACACCTATATCTGAAATGCCTATCGACACCTATTTTTGAAATGCCTATCAGAAACTACATCTGAAATGCCTATCAGCACCTATATTTGAAATGCCTATCGGCAACCATATCTGGAATGCCTATCGGCACCTATATTTGAAATGCCTATCGGCTTCCATATCTGAAATGCCTATCGGCACCTATTTTTAAAATGCCAATCGGCACCTATTTTTAAAATGCCAATCGGCAACTATATCTGAAATGCCTATCGGCACCTATATCTGAAATGCCTATCGACACCTATATCTGAAATGCCGATCGACACCTATATCTGAAATGCCTATCGACACCTATATCTGAAATGCCTATCGACACCTATTTTTGAAATGCCTATCGGAAACTACATCTGAAATGCCTATCAGCACCTATATTTGAAATGCCTATCGGCAACCATATCTGGAATGCCTATCGGCACCTATATTTGAAATGCCTATCGGCTTCTATATCTGAAATGCCTATCGGGACCTATTTTTAAAATGCCAATCAGCAACTATATCTGAAATGCCTATCGGCACCTATATCTGAAATGCCTATCGACACCTATATCTAAAATGCCTATCGACACCTATATCTGAAATGCCTATCGACACCTATATCTGAAATGCCTATCGACACCTATATCTGAAATGCCTATCGACACCTATATCTGAAATGCCTATCGACAGCTATATCTGAAATGCCTATCGACACCTATATCTGAAATGCCTATCGACACCTATATCTGAAATGCCTATCGACACCTATTTTTGAAATGCCTATCGGAAACTACATCTGAAATGCCTATCAGCACCTATATTTGAAATGCCTATCGGCAACCATATCTGGAATGCCTATCGGCACCTATATTTGAAATGCCTATCGGCTTCTATATCTGAAATGCCTATCGGCACCTATTTTTAAAATGCCAATCGGCAACTATATCTGAAATGCCCATCGGCACCTATATCTGAAATGCCTATCGACACCTATATCTGAAATGCCTATCGACACCTATATCTGAAATGCCTATCGACACCTATATCTGAAATGCCTATCGACACCTATATCTGAAATGCCTATCGACACCTATATCTGAAATGCCTATCGACACCTATATCTGAAATGCCTATCGACACCTATATCTGAAATGCTTATCGACACCTATTTTTGAAATGCCTATCGGAAACTACATCTGAAATGCCTATCAGCACCTATATTTGAAATGCCTATCGGCAACCATATCTGGAATGCCTATCGGCACCTATATTTGAAATGCCTATCGGCTTCTATATCTGAAATGCCTATCGGCACCTATTTTTAAAATGCCAATCGGCAACTATATCTGAAATGCCTATCGGCACCTATATCTGAAATGCCTATCGACACCTATATCTGAAATGCCTATCGACACCTATATCTGAAATGCCTATCGACACCTATATTTGAAATGCCTATCGACAACTATATCTGAAATGCCTATCGACACCTATTTTTGAAATGCCTATCGGAAACTACATCTGAAATGCCTATCAGCACCTATATTTGAAATGCCTATCGGCAACCATATCTGGAATGCCTATCGGCACCTATATTTGAAATGCCTATCGGCTTCTATATCTGAAATGCCTATCGGCACCTATTTTTAAAATGCCAATCGGCAACTATATCTGAAATGCCTATCGGCACCTATATCTGAAATGCCTATCGACACCTATATCTGAAATGCCTATCGACACCTATATCTAAAATGCCTATCGACACCTATATCTGAAATGCCTATCGACACCTATATCTGAAATGCCTATCGACACCTATATCTGAAATGCCTATCGACACCTATATCTGAAATGCCTATCGACACCTATATCTGAAATGCCTATCGACACCTATTTTTGAAATGCCTATCGGAAACTACATCTGAAATGCCTATCAGCACCTATATTTGAAATGCCTATCGGCAACCACATCTGGAATGCCTATCGGCACCTATATTTGAAATGCCTATCGGAAACTACATCTGAAATGCCTATCAGCACCTATATTTGAAATGCCTATCGGCAACCATATCTGGAATGCCTATCGGCACCTATATTTGAAATGCCTATCGGCTTCTATATCTGAAATGCCTATCGGCACCTATTTTTAAAATGCCAATCGGTAACTATATCTGAAATGCCTATCGGCACCTATATCTAAAAAGCCTATCGACACCTATATCTGAAATGCCTATCGACACCTATATCTGAAATGCCTATCGACACCTATATCTGAAATGCCTATCGACACCTATATCTGAAATGCCTATCGACACCTATATCTGAAATGCCTATCGACACCTATATCTGAAATGCCTATCGACACCTATATCTGAAATGCCTATCGACACCTATATCTGAAATGCCTATCGACACCTATTTTTGAAATGCCTATCGGAAACTACATCTGAAATGCCTATCAGCACCTATATTTGAAATGCCTATCGGCAACCATATCTGGAATGCCTATCGGCACCTATATTTGAAATGCCTATCGGCTTCTATATCTGAAATGCCTATCGGCACCTATTTTTAAAATGCCAATCGGCAACTATATCTGAAATGCCTATCGGCACCTATATCTGAAATGCCTATCGACACCTATATCTAAAATGCCTATCGACACCTATATCTGAAATGCCTATCGACACCTATATCTAAAATGCCTATCGACACCTATATCTGAAATGCCTATCGACACCTATATCTGAAATGCCTATCGACACCTATATCTGAAATGCCTATCGACACCTATATCTGAAATGCCTATCGACACCTATTTTTAAAATGCCTATCGGAAACTACATCTGAAATGCCTATCAGCACCTATATTTGAAATGCCTATCGGCAACCACATCTGGAATGCCTATCGGCACCTATATTTGAAATGCCTATCGGCTTCTATATCTGAAATGCATATCGGCACCTATTTTTAAAATGCCAATCGGCAACTATATCTGAAATGCCTATCGGCACCTATATCTGAAATGCCTATCGACACCTATATCTGAAATGCCTATCGACACCTATATCTGAAATACCTATCGACACCTATATCTGAAATGCCTATCGACACCTATATCTGAAATGCCTATCGACACCTATATCTGAAATGCCTATCGACACCTATATCTGTAATGCCTATCGACACCTATATCTGAAATGCATATCGACACTTATATCTGAAATGCCTATCGACACCTATATCTGAAATGCCTATCGACACCTATATCTGAAATGCCTATCGACACCTATATCTGAAATGCCTATCGACACCTATATCTGAAATGCCTATCGACACCCATATCTGAAATGCATATCGACACCTATATCTGAAATGCCTATCGACACCTATATCTGAAATGCCTATCGACACCTATATCTGAAATGCCTATCGACACCTATATCTGAAATGCCAATCGACACCTATATCTGAAATGATTATCGACACCTATTTTTGAAATGCCTATCGGAAACTACATCTGAAATGCCTATCAGCACCTATATTTGAAATGCCTATCGGCAACCATATCTGGAATGCCTATCGGCACCTATATTTGAAATGCCTATCGGCTTCTATATCTGAAATGCCTATCGGCACCTATTTTTAAAATGCCAATCGGCAACTATATCTGAAATGCCTATCGGCACCTATATCTGAAATGCCTGTCGACCACCTATAATTGAAATGCCTATCGACACCTATATCTGAAATGCCTATCGACACCTATATCTGAAATGCCTATCGACACCTATATCTGAAATGCCTATCGACACCTATATCTGAAATGCCTATCGACACCTATATCTGAAATGCCTATCGACACCTATATCTGAAATGCCTATCGACACCTATTTTTGAAATGCCTATCGGAAACTACATCTGAAATGCCTATCAGCACCTATATTTGAAATGCCTATCGGCAACCATATCTGGAATGCCTATCGGCACCTATATTTGAAATATCTATCGGCTTCTATATCTGAAATGCCTATCGACACCTATATCTGAAATGCCTATCGACACCTATATCTGAAATGCCTATCGACACCTATATCTGAAATGCCTATCGACACCTATATCTGAAATGCCTATCGACACCTATATCTGAAATGCCTATCGACACCTATATCTGAAATGCCTATCGACACATATATCTGAAATGCCTATCGACACCTATTTTTGAAATGCCTATCGGAAACTACATCTGAAATGCCTATCAGCACCTATATTTGAAATGCCTATCGGCAACCATATCTGGAATGCCTATCGGCACCTATATTTGAAATGCCTATCGGCTTCTATATCTGAAACGCCTATCGGCACCTATTTTTAAAATGCCAATCGGCAACTATATCTAAAATGCCTATCGGCACCTATATCTGAAATGCCAATCGACACCTATATCTGAAATGTCTATCGACACCTATATCTGAAATGCCTATCGACACCTATATCTGAAATGCCTATCGACACCTATATCTGAAATGCCTATCGACACCTATATCTGAAATGCCTATCGACACCTATTTTTGAAATGCCTATCGGAAACTACATCTGAAATGCCTATCAGCACCTATATTTGAAATGCCTATCGGCAACCATATCTGGAATGCCTATCGGCACCTATATTTGAAATGCCTATCGGCTTCTATATCTGAAATGCCTATCGGCACCTATTTTTAAAATGCCAATCGGCAACTATATCTGAAATGCCTATCGACACCTATATCTGAAATGCCTATCGACACCTATATCTGAAATGCCTATCGACACCTATATCTGAAATGCCTATCGACACCTATATCTGAAATGCCTATCGACACCTATATCTGTAATGCCTATCGACACCTATATCTGAAATGCCTATCGACACCTATATCTGAAATGCCTATCGACACCTATTTTTGAAATGCCTATCGGAAACTACATCTGAAATGCCTATCAGCACCTATATTTGAAATGCCTATCGGCAACCATATCTGGAAAGCCTATCGGCACCTATATTTGAAATGCCTATCGGCTTCTATATCTGAAATGCCTATCGGCACCTATTTTTAAAATGCCAATCGGCAACTATATCTGAAATGCCTATCGGCACCTATATCTGAAATGCCTATCGACACCTATATCTGAAATGCCTATCGACACCTATATCTGAAATGCCTATCGACACCTATATCTGAAATGCCTATCGACACCTATATCTGAAATGCCTATCGGCACCTATATCTGAAATGCCTATCGACACCTATATCTGAAATGCCTATCGACACCTATATCTGAAATGCCTATCGACACCTATATCTGAAATGCCTATCGACACCTATTTTTGAAATGCCTATCGGAAACTACATCTGAAATGCCTATCGGCAACCATATCTGGAATGCCTATCGGCACCTATATTTGAAATGCCTATCGGCTTCTATATCTGAAATGCCTATCGGCACCTATTTTTAAAATGCCAATCGGCAACTATATCTGAAATGCCTATCGGCACCTATATCTGAAATGCCTATCGACACCTATATCTGAAATGCCTATCGACACCTATATCTGAAATGCCTATCGACACCTATATCTGAAATGCCTATCGACACCTATATCTGAAATGCCTATCGACACCTATATCTGAAATGCCTATCGACACCTATATCTGAAATGCCTATCGACACCTATATCTGAAATGCCTATCGACACCTATTTTTGAAATGCCTATCGGAAACTACATCTGAAATGCCTATCAGCACCTATATTTGAAATGCCTATCGGCAACCATATCTGGAAAGCCTATCGGCACCTATATTTGAAATGCCTATCGGCTTCTATATCTGAAATGCCTATCGGCACCTATTTTTAAAATGCCAATCGGCAACTATATCTGAAATGCCTATCGGCACCTATATCTGAAATGCCTATCGACACCTATATCTGAAATGCCTATCGACACCTATATCTGAAATGCCTATCGACACCTATATCTGAAATGCCTATCGACACCTATTTTTGAAATGCCTATCGGAAACTACATCTGAAATGCCTATCGGCAACCATATCTGGAATGCCTATCGGCACCTATATTTGAAATGCCTATCGGCTTCTATATCTGAAATGCCTATCGGCACCTATTTTTAAAATGCCAATCGGCAACTATATCTGAAATGCCTATCGGCACCTATATCTGAAATGCCTATCGACACCTATATCTGAAATGCCTATCGACACCTATATCTGAAATGCCTATCGACACCTATATCTGAAATGCCTATCGACACCTATATCTGAAATGCCTATCGACACCTATATCTGAAATGCCTATCGACACCTATATCTGAAATGCCTATCGACACCTATATCTGAAATGCCTATCGACACCTATATCTGAAATGCCTATCGACACCTATTTTTGAAATGCCTATCGGAAACTACATCTGAAATGCCTATCAGCACCTATATTTGAAATGCCTATCGGCAACCATATCTGGAATGCCTATCGGCACCTATATTTGAAATGCCTATCAGCTTCTATATCTGAAATGCCTATCGGCACCTATTTTTAAAATGCCAATCGGCAACTATATCTGAAATGCCTATCGGCACCTATATCTGAAATGCCTATCGACACCTATATCTGAAATGCCTATCGACACCTATATCTGAAATGCCTATCGACACCTATATCTGAAATGCCTATCGACACCTATATCTGAAATGCCTATCGACACCTGTATCTGAAATGCCTATCGACACCTATATATGAAATGCCTATCGACACCTATATCTGAAATGCCTATCGACACCTATTTTTGAAATGCCTATCGGAAACTACATCTGAAATGCCTATCAGCACATATATTTAAAATGCCTATCGGCAACCATATCTGGAATGCCTATCGGCACCTATATTTGAAATGCCTATCGGCTTCTATATCTGAAATGCCTATCGGCACCTATTTTTAAAATGCCAATCGGTAACTTTATCTGAAATGCCTATCGGCACCTATATCTGAAATGCCTATCGACACCTATATCTGAAATGCCTATCGACACCTATATCTGAAATGCCTATCGACACATATATCTGAAATGCCTATCGACACCTATATCTGAATTGCCTATCGACACCTATATCTGAAATGCCTATCGACACCTATATCTGAAATGCCTATCGACACCTATATCTGAAATGCCTATCGACACCTATATCTGAAATGCCTATCGACACCTATTTTTGAAAACTACATCTGAAATGCCTATCAGCATTTATATTTGAAATGCCTATCGGCTACCATATCTGGAATGCCTATCGGCACCTATATTTGAAATGCCTATCGGCTTCTATATCTGAAATGCCTATCGGCACCTATTTTTAAAATGCTAATCGGCAACTATATCTGAAATGCCTATCGGCACCTATATCTAAAATGCCTATCGACACCTATATCTGAAATGCCTATCGACACCTATATCTGAAATGCCTATCGACACCTATATCTGAAATGCCTATCGACACCTATATCTGAAATGCTTATCGACACCTATATCTGAAATGCCTATCGACACCTATATCTGAAATGCCTATCGACACCTATATCTGAAATGCCTATCGACACCTATTTTTGAAATGCCTATCGGAAACTACATCTGAAATGCCTATCAGCACCTATATTTAAAATGCCTATCGGCAACCATATCTGGAAAGCCTATCGGCACCTATATTTGAAATGCCTATCGGCTTCTATATCTGAAATGCCTATCGGCACCTATTTTTAAATTGCCAATCGGCAACTCTATCTGAAATGCCTATCGGCACCTATATCTGAAATGCCTATCGACACCTATATCTGAAATGCCTATCGACACCTATATCTGAAATGCCTATCGACACCTATATCTGAAATGCCTATCGACACCTATATCTGAAATGCCTATCGACACATATATCTGAAATGCCTATCGACACCTATATCTGAAATGCCTATCGACACCTATATCTGAAATGCCTATCGACACCTATATCTGAAATGCCTATCGACACCTATTTTTGAAATGCCTATCGGAAACTACATCTGAAATGCCTATCAGCACCTATATTTGAAATGCCTATCGGCAACCATATCTGGAACGCCTATCGGCACCTATATTTGAAATGCCTATCGGCTTCTATATCTGAAATGCCTATCGGCACCTATTTTTAAAATGCCAATCGGCAACTATATCTGAAATGCCTATCGGCACCTATATCTGAAATGCCTATCGACACCTATATCTGAAATGCCTATCGACACCTATATCTGAAATGCCTATCGACACCTATATCTGAAATGCCTATCGACACCTATATCTGAAATGACTATCGACACCTATATCTGAAATGCCTATCGACACCTATATCTGAAATGCATATCGACACCTATATCTGAAATGCCTATCGACACCTATTTTTGAAATGCCTATCGGAAACTACATCTGAAATGCCTATCAGCACCTGTATTTGAAATGCCTATCGGCAACCATATCTGGAATGCCTATCGGCACCTATATTTGAAATGCCTATCGGCTTCTATATCTGAAATGCCTATCGGCACCTATTTTTAAAATGCCAATCGGCAACTATATCTGAAATGCCTATCGGCACCTATATCTGAAATGCCTATCGACACCTATATCTGAAATGCCTATCGACACCGATATCTGAAATGCCTATCGACACCTATATCTGAAATGCCTATCGACACCTATATCTGAAATGCCTATCGACACCTATATCTGAAATGCCTATCGACACCTATATCTGAAATGCCTATCGACACCTATATCTGAAATGCCTATCGACACCTATATCTGAAATGCCTATCGACACCTGTATCTGAAATGCCTATCGACACCTATATCTGAAATGCCTATCGACATTTATATCTGAAATGCCTATCGACACCTATATCTGAAATGCCTATCGACACCTATATCTGAAATGCCTATCGACACCTATTTTTGAAATGCCTATCGGAAACTACATCTGAAATGCCTATCAGCACCTATATTTGAAATGCCTATCGGCAACCATATCTGGAATGCCTATCGGCACCTATATTTGAAATGCTTATCGGCTTCTATATCTGAAATGCCTATCGGCACCTATTTTTAAAATGCCAATCGGCAACTATATCTGAAATGCCAATCGGCACCTATATCTGAAATACCTATCGACACCTATATCTAAAATGCCTATCGACACCTATATCTGAAATGCCTATCGACACCTATATCTGAAATGCCTATCGACACCTATATCTGAAATGCCTATCGACACATATATCTGAAATGCCTATCGACACCTATATCTGAAATGCCTATCGACACCTATTTTTGAAATGCCTATCGGAAACTACATCTGAAATGCCTATCAGCACCTATATTTGAAATGCCTATCGGCAACCATATCTGGAATGCCTATCGGCACCTATATTTGAAATGCCTATCGGCTTCTATATCTGAAATGCCTATCGGCACCTATTTTTAAAATGCCAATCGGCAACTATATCTGAAATGCCTATCGGCACATATATATGAAACGCCTATCGACACCTATATCTGAAATGCCTATCGACACCTATATCTGAAATGCCTATCGACAAATATATCTGAAATGCCTATCGACACCTATATCTGAAATGCCTATCGATACCTATATCTGAAATGCCTATCGACACCTATATCTGAAATGCCTATCGACACCTATATCTAAAATGCCTATCGACACCTATATCTGAAATGCCTATCGACACCTATTTTTGAAATGCCTATCGGAAACTACATCTGAAATGCCTATCAGCACCTATATTTGAAATGCCTATCGGCAACCATATCTGGAATGCCTATCGGCACCTATATTTGAAATGCCTATCGGCTTCTATATCTGAAATGCCTATCGGCACCTATTTTTAAAATGCTAATCGGCAACTATATCTGAAATGCCTATCGGCACCTATATCTGAAATGCCTATCGACACCTATATCTGAAATGCCTATCGACACCTATATCTGAAATGCCTATCGACACCTATAACTGAAATGCCTATCGACACCTATATCTGAAATGCCTATCGACACCTATATCTGAAATGCCTATCGACACCTATATCTGAAATGCCTATCGACACCTATATCTGAAATGCCTATCGACACCTATTTTTGAAATGCCTATCGGAAACTACATCTGAAATGCCTATCAGCACCTATATTTGAAATGCCTATCGGCAACCATATCTGGAATGCCTATCGGCACCTATATTTGAAATGCCTATCGGCTTCTATATCTGAAATGCCTATCGGCACCTATTTTTAAAATGCCAATCGGCAACTATATCTAAAATGCCTATCGGCACCTATATCTGAAATGCCTATCGACACCTATATCTGAAATGCCTATCGACACCTATATCTGAAACGCCTATCGACACCTATATCTGAAATGCCTATCGACACCTATATCTGAAATGCCTATCGACACCTATATCTGAAATGCCTATCGACACCTATATCTGAAATGCCTATCGACACCTATATCTGAAATGCCTATCGACACCTATTTTTGAAATGCCTATCGGAAACTACATCTGAAATGCCTATCAGCACCTATATTTGAAATGCCTATCGGCAACCATATCTGGAATGCCTATCGGCACCTATATTTGAAATACCTATCGGCTTCTATATCTGAAATGCCTATCGGCACCTATTTTTAAAATGCCAATCGGAAACTATATCTGAAATGCCTATCGGCACCTATATCTGAAATGCCTATCGACACCTATATCTGAAATGCCTATCGACACCTATATCTGAAATGCCTGTCGACACCTATATCTGAAATGCCTATCGACACCTATATCTGAAATGCCTATCGACACCTATTTTTGAAATGCCTTTCGGAAACTACATCTGAAATGCCTATCAGCACCTATATTTAAAATGCCTATCGGCAACCATATCTGGAATGCTTATCGGCACCTATATTTGAAATGCCTATCGGCTTCTATATCTGAAATGCCTATCGGCACCTATTTTTAAAATGCCAATCGGCAACTATATCTGAAATGCCTGTCGGCACCTATATCTGAAATGCATATAGACAACTATATCTGAAATGCCTATCGACACCTATATCTGAAATGCCTATCGACACCTATATCTGACATGCCTATCGACACCTATATCTGAAATGCCTATCAACACCTATATCTAAAATGCCTATCGACACCTATATCTGAAATGCCTATCGACACCTATATCTGAAATGCCTATCGACACCTATATCTGAAATGCCTATCGACACCTATTTTTGAAATGCCTATCGGAAACTACATCTGAAATGCCTATCAGCACCTATATTTGAAATGCCTCCGGCAACCATATCTGGAATGCCTATCGGCACCTATATTTGAAATGCTTATCGGCTTCTATATCTGAAATGCCTATCGGCACCTATTTTTAAAATGCCAATCGGCAACTATATCTGAAATGCCTATCGGCACCTATATCTGAAATGCCTATCGACACCTATATCTAAAATGCCTATCGACACCTATATCTGAAATGCCTATCGACACCTATATCTGAAATGCCTATCGACACCTATATCTGAAATGCCTATCGACACCTATATCTAAAATGCCTATCGACACCTATATCTGAAATGCCTATCGACACCTATTTTTGAAATGCCTATCGGAAACTACATCTGAAATGCCTATCGGCACCTATATTTGAAATGCCTATCGGCAACCATATCTGGAATGCCTAACGGCACCTATATTTGAAATGCCTATCGGCTTCTATATCTGAAATGCCTATCGGCACCTATTTTTAAAATGCCAATCGGCAACTATATCTGAAATGCCTATCGGCACCCATATCTGAAATGCCTATCGACACCTATATCTGAAATGCCTATCGACACCTATATCTGAAATGCCTATCGACACCTATATCTGAAATGCCTATCGACACCTATATCTGAAATGCCTATCGACACCTATATCTGAAATGCCTATCGACACCTATATCTGAAATGCCTATCGACACCTATATCTGAAATGCCTATCGACACCTATATCTGAAATGCCTATTGACACCTATTTTTGAAATGCCTATCGGAACTTACATCTGAAATGCCTATCAGCACCTATATTTGAAATGCCTATCGGCAACCATATCTGGAATGCCTATCGACACCTATATTTGAAATGCCTATCGGCTTCTATATCTGAAATGCCTATCGGCACCTATTTTTAAAATGCCAATCGGCAACTATATCTGAAATGCCTATCGGCACCTATATCTGAAATGCCTATCGACACCTATATCTGAAGTGCCTATCGACACCTATATCTGAAATGCCTATCGACACCTATATCTGAAATGCCTATCGACACCTAAATCTGAAATGCCTATCGACACCTATATCTGAAATGCCTATCGACACATATATCTGAAATGCCTATCGACACCTATATCTGAAATGCCTATCGACACCTATTTTTGAAATGCCTATCGGAAACTACATCTGAAATGCCTATCAGCACCTATATTTGAAATGCCTATCGGCAACCATATCTGGAATGCCTATCGGCACCTATATTTGAAATGCCTATCGGCTTCTATATCTGAAATGCCTATCGGCACCTATTTTTAAAATGCCAATCGGCAACTATATCTGAAATGCCTATCGGCACCTATATCTGAAATGCCTATCGACACCTATATCTGAAATGCCTATCGACACCTATATCTGAAATGCCTATCGACACCTATATCTGAAATGCCTATCGACACCTATATCTGAAATGCCTATCGATACCTATATCTGAAATGCCTATCGACACCTATATCTGAAATGCCTATCGACACCTATGTCTAAAATGCCTATCGACACCTATATCTGAAATGCCTATCGACACCTATTTTTGAAATGCCTATCGGAAACTACATCTGAAATGCCTATCAGCACCTACATTTGAAATGCCTATCGGCAACCATATCTGGAATGCCTATCGGCACCTATATTTGAAATGCCTATCGGCTTCTATATCTGAAATGCCTATCGGCACCTATTTTTAAAATGCCAATCGGCAACTATATCTGAAATGCCTATCGGCACCTATATCTGAAATGCCTATCGACACCTATATCTGAAATGCCTATCGACACCTATATCTGAAATGCCTATCGACACCTATAACTGAAATGCCTATCGACACCTATATCTGAAATGCCTATCGACACCTATATCTGAAATGCCTATCGACACCTATATCTGAAATGCCTATCGACACCTATATCTGAAATGCCTATCGACACCTATTTTTGAAATGCCTATCGGAAACTACATCTGAAATGCCTATCAGCACCTATATTTGAAATGCCTATCGGCAACCATATCTGGAATGCCTATCGGCACCTATATTTGAAATGCCTATCGGCTTCTATATCTGAAATGCCTATCGGCACCTATTTTTAAAATGCCAATCGGCAACTATATCTAAAATGCCTATCGGCACCTATATCTGAAATGCCTATCGACACCTATATCTGAAATGCCTATCGACACCTATATCTGAAACGCCCCTCGACACCTATATCTGAAATGCCTATCGACACCTATATCTGAAATGCCTGTCGACACCTATATCTGAAATGCCTATCGACACCTATATCTGAAATGCCTATCGACACCTATTTTTGAAATGCCTTTCGGAAACTACATCTGAAATGCCTATCAGCACCTATATTTAAAATGCCTATCGGCAACCATATCTGGAATGCTTATCGGCACCTATATTTGAATTGCCTATCGGCTTCTATATCTGAAATGCCTATCGGCACCTATTTTTAAAATGCCAATCGGCAACTATATCTGAAATGCCTGTCGGCATCTATATCTGAAATGCATATAGACAACTATATCTGAAATGCCTATCGACACCTATATCTGAAATGCCTATCGACACCTATATCTGAAATGCCTATCGACACCTATATCTGAAATGCCTATCAACACCTATATCTAAAATGCCTATCGACACCTATATCTGAAATGCCTATCGACACCTATATCTGAAATGCCTATCGACACCTATATCTGAAATGCTTATCGACACCTATTTTTGAAATGCCTATCGGAAACTACATCTGAAATGCCTATCAGCACCTATATTTGAAATGCCTATCGGCAACCATATCTGGAATGCCTATCGGCACCTATATTTGAAATGCTTATCGGCTTCTATATCTGAAATGCCTATCGGCACCTATTTTTAAAATGCCAATCGGCAACTATATCTGAAATGCCTATCGGCACCTATATCTGAAATGCCTATCGACACCTATATCTAAAATGCCTATCGACACCTATATCTGAAATGCCTATCGACACCTATATCTGAAATGCCTATCGACACCTATATCTGAAATGCCTATCGACACCTATATCTAAAATGCCTATCGACACCTATATCTGAAATGCCTATCGACACCTATTTTTGAAATGCCTATCGGAAACTACATCTGAAATGCCTATCGGCACCTATATTTGAAATGCCTATCGGCAACCATATCTGGAATGCCTAACGGCACCTATATTTGAAATGCCTATCGGCTTCTATATCTGAAATGCCTATCGGCACCTATTTTTAAAATGCCAATCGGCAAATATATCTGAAATGCCTATCGGCACCCATATCTGAAATGCCTATCGACACCTATATCTGAAATGCCTATCGACACCTATATCTGAAATGCCTATCGACACCTATATCTGAAATGCCTATCGACACCTATATCTGAAATGCCTATCGACACCTATATCTGAAATGCCTATCGACACCTATATCTGAAATGCGTATCGACACCTATATCTGAAATGCCTATCGACACCTATATCTGAAATGCCTATCGACACCTATTTTTGAAATGCCTATTAGAACTTACATCTGAAATGCCTATCAGCACCTATATTTGAAATGCCTATCGGCAACCATATCTGGAATGCCTATCGGCACCTATATTTGAAATGCCTATCGGCTTCTATATCTGAAATGCCTATCGGCACCTATTTTTAAAATGCCAATCGGCAACTATATCTGAAATGCCTATCGGCACCTATATCTGAAATGCCTATCGACACCTATATCTGAAATGCCTATCGACACCTATATCTGAAATGCCTATCGACACCTATATCTGAAATGCCTATCGACACCTATATCTGAAATGCCTATCGACACCTATATCTGAAATGCCTATCGACACCTATATCTGAAATGCCTATCGACACCTATTTTTGAAATGCCTATCGGAAACTACATCTGAAATGCCTATCAGCACCTATATTTGAAATGCCTATTGGCAACCATATCTGGAATGCCTATCGGCACCTATATTTGAAATGCCTATCGGCTTCTATATCTGAAATGCCTATCGGCACCTATTTTTAAGATGCCAATCGGCAACTATATCTGAAATGCCTATCGGCACCTATATCTGAAATGCCTATCGACACCTATATCTGAAATGCCTATCGACACCTATATCTGAAATGCCTATCGACACCTATATCTGAAATGCCTATCGACACCTATATCTGAAATGCCTATCGACACCTATATCTGAAATGCCTATCGACACCTATATCTGAAATGCCTATCGACTTCTATTTTTGAAATGCCTATCGGAAACTACATCTGAAATGCCTATCAGCACCTATATTTGAAATGCCTATCGGCAACGATATCTGGAATGCCTATCGGCACCTATATTTGAAATGCCTATCGGCTTCTATATCTGAAATGCCTATCGGCACCTATTTTTAAAATGTTAATCGGCAACTATATCTGAAATGCCTATCGGCACCTATATCTGAAATGCCTATCGACACCTATATCTGAAATGCCTATCAACACCTATATCTGAAATGCCTATCGACACCTATATCTGAAATGCCTATCGACACCTATTTTTGAAATGCCTATCGGAAACTACACCTGAAATGCCTATCAGCACCTATATTTGAAATGCCTATCGGCAACCATATCTGGAATGCCTATCGGCACCTATATTTGAAATGCCTATCGGCTTCTATATCTGAAATGCCTATCGCCACCTATTTTTAAAATGCCAATCGGCAACTATATCTGAAATGCCTATCGGCACCTATATCTGAAATGCCTATCGACACCTATATCTGAAATGCCTATCGACACCTATATTTGAAATGCCTATCGACACCTATATCTGAAATGCTTATCGACACCTATATCTGAAATGCCTATCGACACCTATATCTGAATTGCCTATCGACACCTATATCTGAAATGCCTATCGACACCTATATCTGATATGCCTATCGACACCTATTTTTGAAATGCCTATCGGAAACTACATCTGAAATGCCTATCAGCACCTATATTTGAAATGTCTATCGGCAACCATATCTGGAATGCCTATCGGCACCTATATTTGAAATGCCTATCGGCTTCTATATCTGAAATGCCTATCTGGACCTATTTTTAAAATGCCAATCGGCAACTATATCTGAAATGCCTATCGGCACCTATATCTGAAATGCCTATCAGCACCTATATTTGAAATGCCTATCGGCAACCATATCTGGAATGCCTATCGGCACCTATATTTGAAATGCCTATCGGCTTCTATATCTGAAATGCCTATCGGCACCTATTTTTAAAATGCCAATCGGCAACTATATCTGAAATGCCTATCGGCACCTATATCTGAAATGCCTATCGACACCTATAACTGAAATGCCTATCGACACCTATATCTGAAATGCCTATCGACACCTATATCTGAAATGCCTATCGACACCTATATCTGAAATGCCTATCGACACCTATATCTGAAATGCCTATCGACACCTATTTTTGAAATGCCTATCGGAAACTACATCTGAAATGCCTATCAGCACCTATATTTGAAATGCCTATCGGCAACCATATCTGGAATGCCTATCGGCACCTATATTTGAAATGCCTATCGGCTTCTATATCTGAAATGCCTATCGGCACCTATTTTTAAAATGCCAATCGGCAACTATATCTAAAATGCCTATCGGCACCTATATCTGAAATGCCTATCGACACCTATATCTGAAATGCCTATCGACACCTATATCTGAAACTCCTATCGACACCTATATCTGAAATGCCTATCGACACCTATATCTGAAATGCCTATCGACACCTATATCTGAAATGCCTATCGACACCTATATCTGAAATGCCTATCGACACCTATATCTGAAATGCCCATCGACACCTATTTTTGAAATGCCTATCGGAAACTACATCAGAAATGCCTATCAGCACCTATATTTGAAATGCCTATCGGCAACCATATCTGGAATGCCTATCGGCACCTATATTTGAAATACCTATCGGCTTCTATATCTGAAATGCCTATCGGCACCTATTTTTAAAATGCCAATCGGAAACTATATCTGAAATGCCTATCGGCACCTATATCTGAAATGCCTATCGACACCTATATCTAAAATGCCTATCGACACCTATATCTGAAATGCCTGTCGACACCTATATCTGAAATGCCTATCGACACCTATATCTGAAATGCCTATCGACACCTATTTTTGAAATGCCTTTCGGAAACTACATCTGAAATGCCTATCAGCACCTATATTTAAAATGCCTATCGGCAACCATATCTGGAATGCTTATCGGCACCTATATTTGAAATGCCTATCGGCTTCTATATCTGAAATGCCTATCGGCACCTATTTTTAAAATGCCAATCGGCAACTATATCTGAAATGCCTGTCGGCACCTATATCTGAAATGCATATAGACAACTATATCTGAAATGCCTATCGACACCTATATCTGAAATGCCTATCGACACCTATATCTGAAATGCCTATCGACACCTATATCTGAAATGCCTATCAACACCTATATCTAAAATGCCTATCGACACCTATATCTGAAATGCCTATCGACACCTATATCTGAAATGCCTATCGACACCTATATCTGAAATGCCTATCGACACCTATTTTTGAAATGCCTATCGGAAACTACATCTGAAATGCCTATCAGCACCTATATTTGAAATGCCTATCGGCAACCATATCTGGAATGCCTATCGGCACCTATATTTGAAATGCTTATCGGCTTCTATATCTGAAATGCCTATCGGCACCTATATCTGAAATACCTATCGACACCTATATCTAAAATGCCTATCGACACCTATATCTGAAATGCCTATCGACACCTATATCTGAAATGCCTATCGACACCTATATCTGAAATGCCTATCGACACCTATATCTAAAATGCCTATCGACACCTATATCTGAAATGCCTATCGACACCTATTTTTGAAATGCCTATCGGAAACTACATCTGAAATGCCTATCGGCACCTATATTTGAAATGCCTATCGGCAACCATATCTGGAATGCCTAACGGCACCTATATTTGAAATGCCTATCGGCTTCTATATCTGAAATGCCTATCGGCACCTATTTTTAAAATGCCAATCGGCAACTATATCTGAAATGCCTATCGGCACCCATATCTGAAATGCCTATCGACACCTATATCTGAAATGCCTATCGACACCTATATCTGAAATGCCTATCGACACCTATATCTGAAATGCCTATCGACACCTATATCTGAAATGCCTATCGACACCTATATCTGAAATGCCTATCGACACCTATATCTGAAATGCCTATCGACACCTATATCTGAAATGCCTATCGACACCTATATCTGAAATGCCTATCGACACCTATTTTTGAAATGCCTATCGGAACTTACATCTGAAATGCCTATCAGCACCTATATTTGAAATGCCTATCGGCAACCATATCTGGAATGCCTATCGGCACCTATATTTGAAATGCCTATCGGCTTCTATATCTGAAATGCCTATCGGCACCTATTTTTAAAATGCCAATCGGCAACTATATCTGAAATGCCTATCGGCACCTATATCTGAAATGCCTATCGACACCTATATCTGAAATGCCTATCGACACCTATATCTGAAATGCCTATCGACACCTATATCTGAAATGCCTATCGACACCTATATCTGAAATGCCTATCGACACCTATATCTGAAATGCCTATCGACACATATATCTGAAATGCCTATCGACACCTATATCTGAAATGCCTATCGACACCTATTTTTGAAATGCCTATCGGAAACTACATCTGAAATGCCTATCAGCACCTATATTTGAAACGCCTATCGGCAACCATATCTGGAATGCCTATCGGCACCTATATTTGAAATGCCTATCGGCTTCTATATCTGAAATGCCTATCGGCACCTATTTTTAAAATGCCAATCGGCAACTATATCTGAAATGCCTATCGGCACCTATATCTGAAATGCCTATCGACACCTATATCTGAAATGCCTATCGACACCTATATCTGAAATGCCTATCGACACCTATATCTGAAATGCCTATCGACACCTATATCTGAAATGCCTATCGATACCTATATCTGAAATGCCTATCGACACCTATATCTGAAATGCCTATCGACACCTATATCTAAAATGCCTATCGACACCTATATCTGAAATGCCTATCGACACCTATTTTTGAAATGCCTATCGGAAACTACATCTGAAATGCCTATCAGCACCTATATTTGAAATGCCTATCGGCAACCATATCTGGAATGCCTATCGGCACCTATATTTGAAATGCCTATCGGCTTCTATATCTGAAATGCCTATCGGCACCTATTTTTAAAATGCCAATCGGCAACTATATCTGAAATGCCTATCGGCACCTATATCTGAAATGCCTATCGACACCTATATCTGAAATGCCTATCGACACCTATATCTGAAATGCCTATCGACACCTATAACTGAAATGCCTATCGACACCTATATCTGAAATGCCTATCGGCACCTATATCTGAAATGCCTATCGACACCTATATCTGAAATGCCTATCGACACCTATATCTGAAATGCCTATCGACACCTATTTTTGAAATGCCTATCGGAAACTACATCTGAAATGCCTATCAGCACCTATATTTGAAATGCCTATCGGCAACCATATCTGGAATGCCTATCGGCACCTATATTTGAAATGCCTATCGGCTTCTATATCTGAAATGCCTATCGGCACCTATTTTTAAAATGCCAATCGGCAACTATATCTAAAATGCCTATCGGCACCTATATCTGAAATGCCTATCGACACCTATATCTGAAATGCCTATCGACACCTATATCTGAAACGCCTATCGAAACCTATATCTGAAATGCCTATTGACACCTATATCTGAAATGCCTATCGACACCTATATCTGAAATGCCTATCGACACCTATATCTGAAATGCCTATCGACACCTATATCTGAAGTGCCTATCGACACCTATTTTTGAAATGCCTATCGGAAACTACATCTGAAATGCCTATCAGCACCTATATTTGAAATGCCTATCGGCAACCATATCTGGAATGCCTATCGGCACCTATATTTGAAATACCTATCGGCTTCTATATCTGAAATGCCTATCGGCACCTATTTTTAAAATGCCAATCGGAAACTATGTCTGAAATGCCTATCGGCACCTATATCTGAAATGCCTATCGACACCTATATCTGAAATGCCTATCGACACCTATATCTGAAATGCCTGTCGACACCTATATCTGAAATGCCTATCGACACCTATATCTGAAATGCCTATCGACACCTATTTTTGAAATGCCTTTCGGAAACTACATCTGAAATGCCTATCAGCACCTATATTTAAAATGCCTATCGGCAACCATATCTGGAATGCTTATCGGCACCTATATTTGAAATGCCTATCGGCTTCTATATCTGAAATGCCTATCGGCACCTATTTTTAAAATGCCAATCGGCAACTATATCTGAAATGCCTGTCGGCACCTATATCTGAAATGCATATAGGCAACTATATCTGAAATGCCTATCGACACTTATATCTGAAATGCCTATCGACACCTATATCTGAAATGCCTATCGACACCTATATCTGAAATGCCTATCAACACCTATATCTAAAATGCCTATCGACACCTATATCTGAAATGCCTATCGACACCTATATCTGAAATGCCTATCGACACCTATATCTGAAATGCCTATCGACACCTATTTTTGAAATGCCTATCGGAAACTACATCTGAAATGCCTATCAGCACCTATATTTGAAATGCCTATCGGCAACCATATCTGGAATGCCTATCGGCACCTATATTTGAAATGCTTATCGGCTTCTATATCTGAAATGCCTATCGGCACCTATTTTTAAAATGCCAATCGGCAACTATATCTGAAATGCCTATCGGCACCTATATCTGAAATGCCTATCGACACCTATATCTAAAATGCCTATCGACACCTATATCTGAAATGCCTATCGACACCTATATCTGAAATGCCTATCGACACCTATATCTGAAATGCCTATCGACACCTATATCTAAAATGCCTATCGACACCTATATCTGAAATGCCTATCGACACCTATTTTTGAAATGCCTATCGGAAACTACATCTGAAATGCCTATCGGCACCTATATTTGAAATGCCTATCGGCAACCATATCTGGAATGCCTAACGGCACCTATATTTGAAATGCCTATCGGCTTCTATATCTGAAATGCCTATCGGCACCTATTTTTAAAATGCCAATCGGCAACTATATCTGAAATGCCTATCGGCACCCATATCTGAAATGCCTATCGACACCTATATCTGAAATGCCTATCGACACCTATATCTGAAATGCCTATCGACACCTATATCTGAAATGCCTATCGACACCTATATCTGAAATGCCTATCGACACCTATATCTGAAATGCCTATCGACACCTATATCTGAAATGCCTATCGACACCTATATCTGAAATGCCTATCGACACCTATTTTTGAAATGCCTATCGGAAACTACATCTGAAATGCCTATCAGCACCTATATTTGAAATGCCTATTGGCAACCATATCTGGAATGCCTATCGGCACCTATATTTGAAATGCCTATCGGCTTCTATATCTGAAATGCCTATCGGCACCTATTTTCAAGATGCCAATCGGCAACTATATCTGAAATGCCTATCGGCACCTATATCTGAAATGCCTATCGACACCTATATCTGAAATGCCTATCGACACCTATATCTGAAATGCCTTTCGACACCTATATCTGAAATGCCTATCGACCCCTATTTTTGAAATGCCTATCGGAAACTACATCTGAAATGCCTATCAGCACCTATATTTGAAATGCCTATCGGCAACGATATCTGGAATGCCTATCGGCACCTATATTTGAAATGCCTATCGGCTTCTATATCTGAAATGCCTATCGGCACCTATTTTTAAAATGTTAATCGGCAACTATATCTGAAATGCCTATCGGCACCTATATCTGAAATGCCTATCGACACCTATATCTGAAATGCCTATCAACACCTATATCTGAAATGCCTATCGACACCTATATCTGAAATGCCTATCGACACCTATTTTTGAAATGCCTATGGGAAACTACACCTGAAATGCCTATCAGCACCTATATTTGAAATGCCTATCGGCAACCATATCTGGAATGCCTATCGGCACCTATATTTGAAATGCCTATCGGCTTCTATATCTGAAATGCCTATCGCCACCTATTTTTAAAATGCCAATCGGCAACTATATCTGAAATGCCTATGGGCACCTATATCTGAAATGCCTATCGACACCTATATCTGAAATGCCTATCGACACCTATATCTGAAATGCCTATCGACACCTATATCTGAAATGCCTATCGACACCTATATCTGAAATGCCTATCGACACCTATATCTGAATTGCCTATCGACACCTATATCTGAAATGCCTATCGACACCTATATCTGATATGCCTATCGACACCTATTTTTGAAATGCCTATCGGAAACTACATCTGAAATGCCTATCAGCACCTATATTTGAAATGTCTATCGGCAACCATATCTGGAATGCCTATCGGCACCTATATTTGAAATGCCTATCGGCTTCTATATCTGAAATGCCTATCTGGACCTATTTTTAAAATGCCAATCGGCAACTATATCTGAAATGCCTATCGGCACCTATATCTGAAATGCCTATCGGCACCTATATCTGAAATGCCTATCGGCACCTATTTTTTCATTTGCCTATCGGAAACTACATCTGAAATGCCTATCAGCACCTATATTTGAAATGCCTATCGGCAACCATATCTGAAATGCCTATCGACACCTATATTTGAAATACCTATCGGCTTCTATATCTGAAATGCCTATCGGCACCTATTTTTAAAATGCCAATCGGCAACTATATCTGAAATGCCTATCGGCACCTATATCTTAAATGCCTATCGGCATCAATTTTTGAAATGCCTATCTGAAACTTCATCTAAAATGCCTATCAGCACTTATATTTGAAATGCCTATCGGCAACCATATCTGGAATGCCTATCGCCACCTATATTTGAAATGCCTATCGGCTTCTATATCTGAAATGCTTATCGGCACATATTTTTAAAATGCCAATTGGCAACTATATCTGAAATGCCTATCGGCACCTATATCTGAAATGCCTATCGGCACCTTTTTTTGAAATGCCTATCGGAAACTACATCTGAAATGCCTATCAGCACATATATTTGAAATGCCTATCGGCTTCTATATTTGAAATGCTTATCGGCACCTATTTTTAAAATGCCAACTGGCAACTATATCTGAAATGCCTATCGGCAACTATATCTGAAATGCCTATCGGCACCTATATCTGAAATGCCTATCGGCACCTATTTTTGAAATGCCTATCGGAAACTACATCTGAAATGTCTATCAGCACCTATATTTGAAATGCCTATCGGCAACCATCTCTGGAATGCCTGTCGGCACCTATATTTGAAATGCCTATCGGCTTCTATATCTAAAATACCTATCGGCACCTATTTTTAAAATGCCATCGGCAACTATATCTGAAATGCCTATCGGCACCTATATCTGAAATGCCTATCGGCACCTATTTTTAAAATTCCAATCGGCAACTATATCTGAAATGCCTATCAGCACCTATATTTGACATGCCTATCGGCAACCATATCTGAAATGCCTATCGACACCTATATTTGAAATACCTATCGGCTTCTATATCTGAAATGCCTATCGGCACCTTTTTTTATAATGCCAATTGGCAACTATATCTGAAATGCCTATCGGCAACTATATCTGAAATGCCTATCGGCACCTATTTTTGAAATGCCTATCGGAAACTACATCTGAAATGCCTATCAGCACCTATATTTGAAATGCCTATCGGCAACCATATCTGGAATGCCTATCGGCACCTATATTTTAAATGCCTATCAACTTCTATATTTGAAATGCCTATCGGCACCTATATTTTAAATACCTATCGGCTTCTATATCTGAAATGCCTTTCGGCACCTATATCTGAAGTGCCTATCGGCACCAATTTTTGAAATGCCTATCGGAAACTACATATGGAATGCCTATCAGCACTTATATTTAAAACGCCTATCGGCAACCATATTTGGAATGCCTATCGGCACCTATATTTGAAATGCCTATCGGCTTCTATATCTGAAATGCCTATCGACACCTATTTTTAAAATGCCAATCGTCAACTCTATCTGAAATGCCTATCGGCACCTATATCTGAAATGCCTATCGGCACCTATTTTTGAAATGCGCAACGGAAACTACATCTGAAATGCCTATCAGCACCTATATTTGAAATGCCTATCGGCAACCATATCTGAAATGCCTATCGACACCTATATTTGAAATACCTATCGGCTTCTATATCTGAAATGCCTATCGGCACCTATTTTTAAAATGCCAATCGGCAACTATATCTGAAATGGCTATCGGCACCTATATCTGAAATGCCTATCGGCACCAATTTTTGAAATGCCTATCAGAAACTACATCTGAAATGCCCATCAGCACCTATATTTGAAATGCCTATCGGCAACCATATCTGTAATGCCTATCGGCACCTATATTTTAAATGCCTATCAACTTCTATATCTGAAGTGCCTATCGGCACCAATTTTTGAAATGCCTATCGGAAACTACATATGGAATGCCTATCAGCACCTATATTTAAATTGCCTATCGGCAACCATATTTGGAATGCCTATCGGCACCTATATTTGAAATGCCGATCGGCTTCTATATCTGAAATGCTTATCGACACCTATTTTTAAAATGCCAATCGTCAACTATATCTGAAATGCCTATCGGCACCTATATCTGAAATGCCTATCGGCACCTATTTTTGAAATGCGCAACGGAAACTACATCTGAAATGCCTATCAGCACCAATATTTGAAATGCCTATCGGCAACCATATCTGAAATGCCTATCGACACCTATATTTGAAATACCTATCGGCTTCTATATTTGAAATGCCTATCGGCACCTATTTTTAAAATGCCAATCGGCAACCATATCTGAAATGCCTATCGGCTCGTATATCTGAAATGCCTATCGGCACCAATTTTTGAAATGCCTATCGGAAACTAGGTCTGAAATGCCTATCAGCACCTATATTTGAAATGCCTATCGGCAACTATATCTGGAATGCCTATCGGCACCTATATTTGAAATGCCTATCGGCTTCTATATCTGAAATGCCTATCGGCACCTATTTTTGAAATGCCTATCGAAAACTACATCTGAAATGCCTATCAGCACCTATATTTGAAATGCCTATCGGCAACCATATCTGGAATGTCTATCGGCACCCATATTTGAAATGCCTATCGGCTTCTCTATCTGAAATGCCTATCGGCACCCATTTTTAAAATGCCAATCGGCAACAATATCTGAAATGCCTATCGACACCTATTTTTAAAATGCCAATTGGCAACTATATCTGAAATGACTATCGGGACCTATATCTAAAATACCTATCGGTACCTACTTTTGAAATGCCTATCGGAAACTACATCTCAAATGCCTATCAGCACTTATATTTGAAATGCCTATCGGCAACCATATCTGGAATGCCTATCGGCACCTATATTTAAAATGCCTATCGGCTTCTATATCTGAAATGCCTATCGGCACCTATTTTTAAAATGCCAATCCGCAACTATATCTGAAATGTCTATCGGCACCTATATCTGAAATGCCTATCGGCACCTATATCTGAAATGCCTATCGGCACCTATTTTTGAAATGCCTTTCGGAAACTACATCTGAAATGCCTATCTGCTCCTATATTTGAAATGCCTATCGGCAACCATATCTGAAATGCCTATCGACACCTATATTTGAATAACCTATCGGCCTCTATATCTGAAAAGCCTATCGGCACCTGTTTTTAAAATGCCAATCGGCAACTATATCTGAAATGCCTATCGGCACCTATATCTGAAATGCCTATCGGCATCAATTTTTGAAATGCCTGTCGGAAACTACATCTAAACTGCCTATAAGCACCTATATTTGAAATGCCTATCGGCAACCATATCTGGAATGCCTATCGGCACCTATATTTGAAATGCCTATCGGCTTCTATATCTGAAATGCCTATCGGCACCTATTTTTAAAATGCCAATTGGCAACTATATCTGAAATGCCTATCCGCACCTATATCTGAAATGCCTATCGGCACCTATTTTTGAAATGCTTTTCGTAAACTACATCTGAAATGCTTATCAGCACCTATATTTGAAATGCCTATCGGCAACCATATCTGGAATGCCTATCGGCACCTATATTTGAAATGCCTATCGGCTTCTATATCTGAAATGCCTATCGGCACCTATTTTTAAAATGCCAATCGGCAACTATATCTGAAATGCCTATCGGCACCTATATCTGAAATGCCTATCGGCACCTATTTTTGAAATGCCTATCGGAAACTACATCTGAAATGCCTATCAGCACCTATATTTGAAATGCCTATCGGCAACCATATCTGGAATGCCTATCGGAACCTATATTTAAAATGCCTATCGGCTTCTATATCTGAAATGCCTATCGGCACCTATTTTTAAAATGCCAATCGGCAACTATATCTGAAATGCCTATCGGCACCTATATCTGAAATGCCTATCGGCACCTATTTTTGAAATGCCTATCGGAAACTACATCTGAAATGCCTATCAGCACCTATATTTGAAATGCCTATCGGCAACCATATCTGGAATGCCTATCGGCACCTATATTTGAAATGCCTATCGGCTTCTATATCTGAAATGCCTGTCGGCACCTATTTTTAAAATGCCAATCGGCAACCATGTCTGAAATGCCTATCAGCACCTATATCTGAAATGCCTATCGGCACCTATTTTTGAAATGCCTATCGGAAACTACATCTGAAATGCCTATCAGCACCTATATTTGAAATGCCTATCGGCAACCATATCTGGAATGCCTATCGGCACCTATATTTGAAATGCCTCTCGGCTTCTATATCTGAAATGCCTATCGGCACCTATTTTTAAAATGCCAATCGGCAACTATATCTGAAATGCCTATCGGCACCTATATCTGAAATGCCTATCGACACCTATTTTTGATATGCCTATCGGAAACTACATCTGAAATGCCTATCAGCACCTATATTTGAAATGCCTATCGGCAACCACATCAGAAATGCCTATCGGCACCTATATCTGAAATGCCTTTCGGCATTCATATCTGAAATGCCTATCGACACCTATATTTAAAATGCCTATCGGCACCTATATTTTAAATGCCTATCGGCAACTATATCTGATATGCCTATCGGCACCTATATCTGAAATGCCTATCGGCACCTATTTTTGAAATGCCTATCGGAAACTACATCTAAAATGCCTATCGGCACCTATTTTTAAAATGCCAATCGGCAACTATATCTGAAATGCCTATCGGCACCTATATCTGAAATGCCTATCGGCACCTATTTTTTTATTTGCCTATAGGAAACTACATCTGAAATGCCTATCAGCACCTATATTTAAAATGCCTATCGGCAACCATATCTGAAATGCCTATCGACACCTATATTTGAAATACCTATCGGCTTCTATATCTGAAATGCCTATCGGCACCTATTTTTAAAATGCCAATCGGCAACTATATCTGAAATGCCTATCGGCACCTATATCTTAAATGCCTATCGGCATCAATTTTTGAAATGCCTATCGGAAACTACATCTAAAATGCCTATCAGCACCTATATTTGAAATGCCTATCGGCAACCATATCTGGAATGCCTATCGGCACCTATATTTGAAATGCCTATCGGCTTCTATATCTGAAATGCCTATCGGCACCTATTTTTAAAATGCCAATCGGCAACTATATCAGAAATGCCTATCGGCACCTATATCTGAAATGCCTATCGGCACCTATTTTTGTAATGCCTATCGGAAACTACATTTGAAATGCCTATCAGCACCTATATTTGAAATGCCTATCGGCAACCATATCTGAATTGCCTATCGACACCTATATTTGAAATACCTATCGGCTTCTATATCTGAAATGCCTATCGGCACCTATTTTTAGAATGCCAATCGGAAACTATATCTGAAATGCCTATTGGCACCTATATCTGAAATGCCTATCGGCACCAATTTTTTTAATGCCTATCGGAAACTACATCTGAAATGCCTATCAGCACCTATATTTGAAATGCCTATCGGCAACCATATCTGGAATGCCTATCGGCACCTATATTTAAAATGCCTATCGGCTTCTATATCTGAAATGCCTATCGGCACCTATTTTTAAAATGCCAATCGGCAACTATATCTGAAATGCCTATCGGCACCTATATCTGAAATGCCTATCGGCACCTATTTTTGAAATGCCTATCGGAAACTACATCTGAAATGCCTATCAGCACCTATATTTGAAATGCCTATCGGCAACCATATCTGGAACGCCTATCGGCACCTATATTTGAAATGCCTATCGGCTTCTATATCTGAAATGCCTATCGGCACCTATTTTTAAAATGCTTATCGGCAACCATGTCTGAAATGCCTATCGGCACCTATATCTGAAATGCCTATCGGCACCTATTTTTGAAATGCCTATCGGAAACTACATCTGAAATGCCTATCAGCACCTATATTTGAAATGCCTATCGGCAACCATATCTGGAATGCCTATCGGCACCTATATCTGAAATGCCTTTCGGCATTCATATCTGAAATGCCTATCGACACCTATATTTGAAATGCCTATCGGCACCTATATTTTAAATGCCTATCGGCAACTATATCTGATATGCCTATCGGCACCTATATCTGAAATGCCTATCGGCACCTATTTTTGAAATGCCTATCGGAAACTACATCTAAAATGCCTATCGGCACCTATTTTTAAAATGCCAATCGGCAACTATATCTGAAATGCCTATCGGCACCTATATCTGAAATGCCTATCGGCACCTATTTTTTTATTTGCCTATCGGAAACTACATCTGAAATGCCTATCAGCACCTATATTTGAAATGCCTATCGGCAACCATATCTGAAATGCCTAACGACACCTATATTTGAAATACCTATCGGCTTCTATATCTGAAATGCCTATCGGCACCTATTTTTAAAATGCCAATCGGCACCTATATCTGAAATGCCTATCGGCACCTTTTTTTGAAATGCCAATCGGAAACTACATCTGAAATGCCTATCAGCACCTATATTTGAAATGCCTATCGGCAACCATATCTGGAATGCCTATCGGCACCTATATTTGAAATGCCTCTCGGCTTCTATATCTGAAATGCCTATCGGCACCTACTTTTAAAATGGCAATCGGCAACTATATCTGAAAGGCCTATCGGCACCTATATCTGAAATGCCTATCGGCACCTATTTTTGAAATGCCTATCGGAAACTACATCTGAAATGCCTATCAGCACCTATATTTGAAATGCCTATCGGCAACCATATCTGGAATGCCTATCGGCACCTATATTTGAAATGCCTATCGGCTTCTATATCTGAAATGTCTATCGGCACCTATTTTTGTAATGGCAATCGGCAACTATATCTGAAATGCCTATCGGCACCTATATGTGAAATGCCTATCGGTACCTATTTTTGAAATGCCTATCGGAAACTACATCTGAAATGCCTATCAGCACCTATATTTGAAATGCCTATCGGCAACCATATCTGGAATGCCTATCGGCACCTATATTTGAAATGCCTATCGGCTTCTATATCTGAAATGCCTATCGACACCTATTTTTAAAATGCCAATTGGCAACTATATCTGAAATGACTATCGGCACCTATATCTGAAATGCCTATCGGTACCTATTTTTGAAATGCCTATCGGAAACTACATCTGAAATGCCTATCAGCACTTATATTTGAAATGCCTATCGGCAACCATATCTGGAATGCCTATCGGCAACTATATTTAAAATGCCTATCGGCTTCTATATCTGAAATGCCTATCGGCAACCATATCTGGAATGCCTATCGGCAACTATATTTAAAATGCCTATCGGCTTCTATATCTGAAATGCCTACCGGCACCTATTTTAAAAATTGTAATCGGCAACTATATCAGAAATGCCTATCGGCACCTATATCTGAAATGCCTATCGGCACCTATTTTTGAAATGCCTTTCGGAAACTACATCTGAAATGCCTATCTGCTCCTATATTTGAAATGCCTATCGGCAACCGTATCTATAATGCCTATCGACACCTATATTTCAAATACCTATCGGCCTCTATATCTGAAATGCCTATCGGCACCTGTTTTTAAAATGCCAATCGGCAACTATATCTGAAATGCCTATCGGCACCTATATCTGAAATGCCTATCGGCATCAATTTTTGAAATGCCTATCGGAAACTACATCTTAAATGCCTATAAGCACCTATATTTGAAATGCCTATCGGCAACCATATCTGGAATGCCTATCGGCACCTATATTTGAAATGCCTATCGGCTTCTATATCTGAAATGCCTATCGGCACCTATTTTTAAAATGCCAATTGGCAACTATATCTGAAATGCCTATCGGCACCTATATCTGAAATGCCTATCGGCACCTATTTTTGAAATGCCTATCGTAAACTACATCTGAAATGCTTATCAGCACCTATATTTGAAATGCCTATCGGCAACCATATCTGTTATGCCTATCGGCACCTATATTTGAAATGCCTATCGGCTTCTATATCTGAAATGCCTATCGGCACCTATTTTTAAAATGCCAATCGGCAACTATATCTGAAATGCCTATCGGCACCTATATCTGAAATGCCTGTCGGCACCTATTTTTGAAATGCCTATCGGAAACTACATTTGAAATGCCTATCAGCACCTATATTTGAAATGCCTATCGGCAACTATATCTGAAATGCCTATCGACACCTATATTTGAAATACCTATCGGCTTCTATATCTGAAATGCCTATCTGCACCTATTTTTAAAATGCCAATCGGCAACTATATCTGAAATGCCTATCGGCACCTATATCTGAAATGCCTATCGGCACCAATTTTTTAAATGCCTATCGGAAACTACATCTGAAATGCCTATCAGCACCTATATTTGAAATGCCTATCGGCAACCATATCTGGAATGCCTATCGACACCTATATTTAAAATGCCTATCGGCTTCTATATCTGAAATGCCTATCGGCACCTATTTTTAAAATGCCAATCGGCAACTATATCTGAAATGCCTATCGGCACCTATATCTGAAATGCCTATCGGCACCTATTTTTGAAATGCCTATCGGAAACTACATCTGAAATGCCTATCAGCACCTATATTTGAAATGCCTATCGGCAATCATATCTGGAATGCCTATCGGCACCTATATTTGAAATGCCTATCGGCTTCTATATCTGAAATGCCTATCGGCACCTATTTTTAAAATGCCAATCGGCAACCATGTCTGAAATGCCTATCGGCACCTATATCTGAAATGCCTATCGGCACCTCTTTTTGAAATGCCTATCGGAAACTACATCTGAAATGCCTATCAGCACCTATATTTGAAATGCCTATCGGCAACCATATCTGGAATGCCTATCGGCACCTATATTTGAAATGCCTATCGGCTTCTATATCTGAAATGCCTATCGGCACCTATTTTTAAAATGCCAATCGGCAACTATATCTGAAATGCCTATCGGCACCTATATCTGAAATGCCTATCGACACCTATTTTTGAAATGCCTATCGGAAACTACATCTGAAATGCCTATCAGCACCTATATTTGAAATGCCTATCGGCAACCATAAATGGAATGCCTATCGGCACCTATATTTGAAATGCCTATCGGCTTCTATATCTGAAATGCCTATCGGCACCTATTTTTAAAATGACAATCGGCAACTATATCTGAAATGCCTTTCGGCATTCATATCTGAAATG
This sequence comes from Venustoraphidia nigricollis, assembly GCA_034508555.1. Classification (NCBI taxonomy): domain Eukaryota; kingdom Metazoa; phylum Arthropoda; class Insecta; order Raphidioptera; family Raphidiidae; genus Venustoraphidia; species Venustoraphidia nigricollis. The sequence continues at coordinate 262,119 of JAVRKA010000234.1, forward strand.
CCTATCGACACCTATATTTGAAATGCCTATTGGCACCTATATTTTCAATGCCTATCGGCAACTATATCTGATATGCCTATCGGCACCTATATCTGAAATGCCTATCGGCACCAATTTTTTAAATGCCTATCGGAAACTACATCTGAAATGCCTATCAGCACCTATATTTGAAATGCCTATCGGCAACCATATCTGGAATGCCTATCGGCACCTATATTTAAAATGCCTATCGGCTTCTATATCTGAAATGCCTATCGGCACCTATTTTTAAAATGCCAATCGGCAACTATATCTGAAAGGCCTATCAGCACCTATATCTGAAATGCCTATCGGCACCTATTTTTGAAATGCCTATCGGAAACTACATCTGAAATGCCTATCAGCACCTATATTTGAAATGCCTATCGGCAACCATATCTGGAATGCCTATCGGCACCTATATTTTCAATGCCTATCGGCAACTATATCTGATATGCCTATCGGCACCTATATCTGAAATGCTTATCGACACCTATTTTTGAAATTCCTATCGGAAACTACATCTGAAATGCCTATCAGCACCTATATTTGAAATGCCTATCGGCAACCATATCTAGAATGCCTATCGGCACCTATATTTGAAATGCCTATCGGCTTCTATATCTGAAATGCCTATCGGCACCTATTTTTAAAATGCCAATCGGCAACTATATCTGAAATGCCTATCGGCACCTATATCTGAAATGCCTATCCCCACCTATTTTTTCATTTGCCTATCGGAAACTACATCTGAAATGCCTATCAGCACCTATATTTGAAATGCCTATCGGCAACCACATCAGAAATGCCTATCGGCACCTATATCTGAAATGCCTTTCGGCATTTATATCTGAAATGCCTATCGACACCTATATTTGAAATGCCTATCGGCACCTATATTTTAAATGCCTATCGGCAACTATATCTGATATGCCTATCGGCACCTATATCTGAAATGCCTATCGGCACCTATTTTTGAAATGCCTATCGGAAACTACATCTAAAATGCCTATCGGCACCTATTTTTAAAATGCTAATCGGCAACTATATCTGAAATGACTATCGGCACCTATATCTGAAATGCCTATCGGCACCTATTTTTGAAATGCCTATTGGAAACTACATCTGAAATGCCAATCAGCACCTATATTTGAAATGCCTATCAGCAACCATATCTGGAATGCCTATCGGCACCTATATTTGAAATGCCTATCGGCTTCTATATCTGAAATGCCTATCGGCACCTATTTTAAAAATGCCAAATCGGCAACTATATCTGAAATGCCTATCGGCACCTATTTTTGAAATGCCTATCGGAAACTACATCTGAAATGCCTATCAGCACCAATATTTGAAATGCCTATCGGCAACCATATCTGAAATGCCTATCGACACCTATATTTGAAATACCTATCGGTTTCTATATCTGAAATGCCTATCGGCACCTATTTTTAAAGTGCCAATCGGCAACTATATCTGAAATGCCTATCGGCACCTATATCTGAAATGCCTATCGGCACCAATTTTTGAAATGCCTATCGGAAACTACATCTGAAATGCCTTTTAGCACTTATATTTGAAATGCCTATCGGCAACCATATCTGGAATGCCTATCGGCATCTACATTTGAAATGCCTATCGGCTTCTATATCTGAAATGCCTACCGGCACCTATTTTAAAAATGCCAATCGGCAACTATATCTGAAATGCCTATCGGCACCTATATCTGAAATGCCTATCGGCACCTATTTTTTAAATGCCTATCGGAAACTACATCTGAAATGCCTATCAGCACCTATATTTGAAATGCCTATCGGCAACCATATCTGGATGCCTATCGGCACCTATATTTGAAATGCCTATCGGCTTCTATATCTGAAATGCCTATCGGCACCTATATCTAAAATGCCTATCGGCACCTATTTTTGAAATGCCTATCGGAAACTACATCTAAAATGCCTATCAGCACCTATATTTGAAAATCCTATCGGCAACCATATCCGGAATGCCTATCGGCACCTATATTTAAAATGCCTATCGGCTTCTATATCTGAAATGCCTATCGGCACCTATTTTTAAAATGCCAATCGGCAACTATATCTGAAATGCCTATCGGCACCTATATCTAAAATGCCTATCGGCACCAATTTTTGAAATGCCTATCGGAAACTACATCTGAAATGCCTATCAGCACCTATATTTGAAATGCCTATCGGCAACCATATCTGGAATGCTTATCCGCACCTATATTTGAAATGCCTATCGGCTTCTATATCTGAAATGCCTATCAGCACCTATTTTTAAAATGCCAATCGGCAACTATATCTGAAATGCCTATCGGCACCTATATCTAAAATGCCTATCGGCACTAATTTTTGAAATGCCTATCGGAAACTACATCTGAAATGCCTATCAGCACCTATATTTAAAATGCCTATCGGCAACCATATCTGGAATGCCTATCGGCACCTATATTTGAAATGCCTATCGGCTTCTATATCTGAAATGCCTTTTGGCACATATTTTTAAAATGCCAATCGGCAACTATGTCTGTAATGCCTATCGGCACCTATATCTGAAATGCTTATCGGCACCTATTTTTGAAATGCCTATCGGAAACTACATCTGAAATGCCTATCAGCACCAATATTTGAAATGCCTATCGGCAACCATATCTGAAATGCCTATCGACACCTATATTTGAAATACCTATCGGCTTCTATATCTGAAATGCCTATCGGCACCTATATCTGAAATGCCTACCCGCACCTATTTATGAAATGCCTATCGGAAACTACATCTGAAATGCCTATCAGCACCTATATTTGAAATGCCTATCGACTTCTATATCTAAAATGCCTATCGGCACCCATTTTTAAAATGCCAATCGGCAACTATACCTGAAATGCCTATCGGCACCTATATCTGAATTTCCTATCGGCACCTATTTTTGAAATGCCTATCGGAAATTACATCTGAAATACCTATCAGCATCTATATTTGAAATGCCTGTCGGCAACCATATCTGGAATGCCTATCGGCACCTATATTTGAAATGCCTATCGGCTTCTATATCTGAAATGCCTAACGGCACCTATTTTTAAAATGCCAATCGGCAACTGTATCTGTAATGCCTATCGGCACCTATATCTGAAATGCCTATCCGCACCTATTTATGAAATGCCTATCGGAAACTACATCTGAAATGCCTATCGACACCTATATTTGAAATACCTATCGGCTTCTATATCTGAAATGCCTATCGGCACCTATTTTTAAAATGCCAATCGGCACCTATATCTGAAATGCCTATCGGCACCTTTTTTTGAAATGCCAATCGGAAACTACATCTGAAATGCCTATCAGCACCTATATTTGAAATGCCTATCGGCAACCATATCTGGAATGCCTATCGGCACCTATATTTGAAATGTCTCTCGGCTTCTATATCTGAAATGCCTATCGGCACCTACTTTTAAAATGGCAATCGGCAACTATATCTGAAAGGCCTATCGGCACCTATATCTGAAATGCCTATCGGCACCTATTTTTGAAATGCCTATCGGAAACTGCATCTGAAATGCCTATCAGCACCTAAATTTGAAATGCCTATCGGAAACCATATCTGAAATGCCTATCGACACCTATATTTGAAATACCTATCGGCTTCTATATCTGAAATCCCTATCGGCACCTTTTTTTAAAATGCCAATCGGCAAATATATCTGAAATGCCTATCGGCACCTATATCTGAAATGCCTATCGGTACCTATTTTTGAAATGCCTATCGGAAACTACATCTGAAATGCCTATCAGCACCTATATTTGAAATGCCTATCGGCAACCATATCTGGAATGCCTATCGGCACCTATATTTGAAATGCCTATCGGCTTCTATATTTGAAATGCCTATCGACACCTATTTTTAAAATGCCAATTTGCAACTATATCTGAAATGACTATCGGCACCTATATCTGAAATGCCTATCGGTACCTATTTTTGAAATGCCTATCGGAAACTACATCTGAAATGCCTATCAGCACTTATATTTGAAATGCCTATCGGCAACCATATCTGGAATGCCTATCGGCAACTATATTTAAAATGCCTATCGGCTTCTATATCTGAAATGCCTACCGGCACCTATTTTTAAAATTGCAATCGGCAACTATATCAGAAATGCCTATCGGCACCTATATCTGAAATGCCTATCGGCACCTATATCTGAAATGCCTATCGGCACCTATTTTTGAAATGCCTTTCGGAAACTACATCTGAAATGCCTATCTGCTCTTATATTTGAAATGCCTATCGGCAACCGTATCTATAATGCCTATCGACACCTATATTTGAAATACCTATCGGCCTCTATATCTGAAATGCCTATCGGCACCTGTTTTTAAAATGCCAATCGGCAACTATATCTGAAATGCCTATCGGCACCTATATCTGAAATGCCTATCGGCATCAATTTTTGAAATGCCTATCGGAAACTACATCTTAAATGCCTATAAGCACCTATATTTGAAATGCCTATCGGCAACCATATCTGGAATGCCTATCGGCACCTATATTTGAAATGCCTATCGGCTTCTATATCTGAAATGCCTATCGGCACCTATTTTTAAAATGCCTATCGTAAACTACATCTGAAATGCTTCTCAGCACCTATATTTGAAATGCCTATCGGCAACCATATCTGTTATGCCTATCGGCACCTATATCTGAAATGCCTATCGGCACCTATTTTTGAAATGCCTATCGGAAACTACATCACAAATGCCTATCAGCACCTATATTTGAAATGCCTATCGGCAACCACATCAGAAATGCCTATCGGCACCTATATCTGAAATGCCTTTCGGCATTTATATCTGAAATGCCTATCGACACCTATATTAGAAATGCCTATCGATACCTATATTTTAAATGCCTATCGGCAATTATATCTGATATGCCTATCGGCACCTATATCTGAAATGCCTATCGGAAACTACATCTGGAATGCCTATCAGCACCTATATTTGAAATGCCTATCGGCAACCATATCTGGAATGCCTATTGGCACCTATATTTGAAATGCCTATCGGCATCTATATCTGAAATGCCTATCGACACTTATTTTTAAAATGCCAATCGGCAACTATATCTGAAATGCCTATCGGCACCTATATCTGAAATGCCTATCGGCACTTATTTTTGAAATGCCTATCGGAAACTACATCTGAAATGCCTATCAGCACCTATATTTGAAATGCCTATCGGCAACCATATCTGAAATGCCTATCGACACCTATATTTGAAATATCTATCGGCTTCTATATCTGAAATGCCTATCGGCACCTATTTTTAAAATGCCAATCGGCAACTATATCTGAAGTGCCTATCGGCACCTATATCTGAAATGCCTATTGGCACCTATTTTTGAAATGTTTATCGAAAACTACATCTGAAATGCCTATCAGCACCTATATTTGAAATGCCTATCGGCAACCACATCAGAAATGCCTATCGGCACCTATATCTGAAATGCCTTTCGGCATTTATATCTGAAATGCCTATCGACACCTATATTTGAAATGCCTATCGGCACCTATATTTTAAATGCCTATCGGCCTCTATATATGATATGCCTATCGGCACCTATATCTGAAATGCCTATCGGCATCTATTTTTGAAATGCCTATCGGAAACTACATCTAAAATGCCTATCGGCACCTATTTTTAAAATGCCAATCGGCAACTATATCTGAAATGCCTATCGGCACCTATATCTGAAATGCCTATCGGGACCTATTTTCGAAATGCCTATCGAAAACTACATCTGAAATGCCTATCAGCACCTATATTTGAAGTGCCTATCGGCAACCATTTCTGAAATGCCTATCGACACCTATATTTGAAATACCTATCGGCTTCTATATCTGAAATGCCTATCGGCACCTATTTTTAAAATGCTAATCGGCAACTATATCTAAAATGCCTATCGGCACCTATACCTGAAATGCCTATTGGCACCAATTTTTGAAATGCCTATCGGAAACTATATCTGAAATGCCTATCAGCACCTATATTTGAAATGCCTATCGGCACCTATATTTTAAATGCCTATCGGCAACTATATCTGATATGCCTATCGGCACCTATATCTGAAATGCCTATCGGCACCTATTTTTGAAATGCCTATCGGAAACTACATCTAAAATGCCTATCGGCACCTATTTTTAAAATGCCAATCGGCAACTATATCTTGAATGCTTATCGGCACCTATATCTGAAATGCCTATCGGGACCTATTTTTAAATGCCTATCGGAAACTACATCTGAAATGCCTATCAGCACCTTTATTTGAAGTGCATATGCGGCAACCATATCTGAAATGCCTATCGACACATATATTTGAAATACCTATCGGCTTCTATATCTGAAATGCCTATCGGCACCTATTTTTAAAATGCCAATCGGCAACTATATCTAAAATGCCTATCGGCACCTATATCTGAAATGCCTATTGGCACCAATTTTTGAAATGCCTATCGGAAACTACATCTGAAATGCCTATCAGCACCTATATTTGAAATGCCTATCGGCAACCATATCTGGAATGCCTATCGGCACGTATATTTGAAATGCCTATTGGCTTCTATATCTAAAATGCCTATCGACACCTATTTTTAAAATGCCAATTGGCAACTATATCACAAAATGCCTATCGGCACCTGTTTTTAAAATGCCAATCGGCAACTATATCTAAAATGCCTATCGGCACCTATATCTGAAATGCCTATCGGCATCAATTTTTGAAATGCCTATCGGAAACTACATTTAAAATGCCTATCAGCACCTATAATTGAAATGCCTATCGGCAACCATATCTGGAATGCCTATCGGCACCTATATTTGAAATGCCTATCGGCTCTTATATCTGAAATACCTATCTGCACCTATTTTTAAAATGCCAATTGGCATCTATATCTGGAATGCCTATCGGCACCTATATCTAAAATGCCTATCGGCACCTATTTTTGAAATGCCTATCGGAAACTACATCTGAAATGCCTATCAGCACCTATATTTGAAATGCCTATCGGCAACCATATCTGGAATGCCTATCGGCACCTATATTTGAAATGCCTATCGGCTTCTATATCTGAAAAGCCTATCGGCGCCTATTTTTAAAATGCCAATCGGCAACTATATCTGAAATGCCTATCGGCACCAATATCTGAAATGCCTATCGGCACCTATTTTTGAAATGCCTATCGGAAACTACATCACAAATGCCTATCAGCACCTATATTTGAAATGCCTATCGGCAACCACATCAGAAATGCCTATCGGCACCTCTATCTGAAATGCCTTTCGGCATTTATATCTGAAACGCCTATCGACACCTATATTTGAAATGCCTATCGGCACCTATATTTGAAATGCCTAACGGCTTCTATATCTGAAATCCCTATCGGCACCTATTTTTAAAATGCCAATCGGCAAATATATCTGAAATGCCTATCGGCACCTATATCTGAAATGCCTATCGGCACCTATTTTTGAAATGCCTATCGGAAACTACATCTGAAATGCCTATCAGCACCAATATTTGAAATGCCTATCGGCAACCATATCTGAAATGCCTATCGACACCTATATTTGAAATACCTATCGGCTTCTATATCTGAAATGCCTATCGGCACCTATTTTTAAAATGCCTTTCGGAAACTACATCTGAAATGCCTATCTGCTCCTATATTTGAAATGCCTATCGGCACCTATTTTTGAAATGCCTATCGGAAACTACATCTGAAATGCCTATCAACACCTATATTTGAAATGCCTATCGGCAACCACATCAGAATTGCCTATCGGCACCTATATCTGAAATGCCTTTCGGCATTTATATCTGAAATGCCTATCGACACCTATAATTGAAATGCCTATCGGCACCTATATTTTAAATGCCTATCAGCAACTATATCTGATATGCCTATCGGCACCTATATCTGAAATGCCTATCGGCACCTATTTTTGAAATGCCTATCCGAAACTACATCTAAAATGCCTATCGGCACCTATTTTTAAAATGCCAATCGGCAACTATATCTAAAATGCCTATCGGCACCTATATTTGAAATGCCTATCGGCAACCATATCTGTAATGCTTATCGGCACCTATATTTGAAATGCCTATCGGCTTCTATATCTGAAATGCCTATCGACACCTACTTTTAAAATGTCAATCGGCAACTATATCTGAAATGCCTATAGGCACCTATATCTGAAATACCTATCGGCACCTATTTTTGAAATGCCTATCAGGAAACTACATCTGAAATGCCTGTCAGCACCTATATTTGAAATGCCTATCGGCAACCATATCTGAAATGCCTATCGACACCTATATTTGAAATACCTATCGGCTTCTATATCTGAAATGCCTATAGGCACCTATTTTTAAAATGCCAATCGGCAACTATATCTGAAATGCCTATCGACACCTATATCTGAAATGCCTATCGGCACCAATTTTTGAAATGCCTATCGGAAACTACATCTGAAATACCTATCAGCACCTATATTTGAAATGCCTATCGGCAACCATATCTGTAATGCTTATCGGCACCTATATTTGAAATGCCTATCGGCTTCTATATCTGAAATGCCTATCGGCACCTACTTTTAAAATGCCAATCGGCAACTATATCTGAAATGCCTATAGGCACCTATATCTGAAATGCCTATCGGCACCTATTTTTGAAATGCCTATCAGGAAACTACATCTGAAATGCCTATCAGCACCTATATTTGAAATGCCTATCGGCAACCATATCTGGAATGCCTATCGGCACCTATATTTGAAATGCCTATCGGCTTCTATATCTGAAATGCCTATCGGCACCTATTTTTAAAATGCCAATCGGCAACTATATCTGAAATGCCTTTCGGCACCTATATCTGAAATGCCTATCGGCACCTATATTTAAAATGCCTATCGGAAACTAAAGCTGAAATGCCTATTAGCACCAATATTTGAGATGCCTATCGGCAACCATATCTGAAATGCCTATCGACACCTATATTTGAAATACCTATCGGCTTCTATATCTGAAATGCCTATCGGCACATATTTTAAAATGCCAATCGGCAACTATATCTGAAATGCCTATCGGCACCTATATCTGAAATGCCTATCGGCACCAATTTTTGAAATGCCTATCGGAAACTACATCTGAAATGCCTATCATATAAATGCCTATCATGTATTTGAAATGCCTATCGGCAACCATATCTGGAATGCCTATCGGCACCTATATTTGAAATGCCTATCGGCTTCTATATCTGAAATGCCTATCGGCACCTATTTTTAAAATGCCAATCGGCATCTATATCTAAAATGCCTATCGGCACCTATATCTGATATGCCTATCGGCACCTATTTTTGAAATGCCTATCGGCAAACTACATCTGAAATGCCTATCAGCACCTATATTTGAAATGCCTATCGGCAACCATATCTAGAATGCCTATCGGCACCTATATTTGAAATGCCTATCGGCTTCTATATCTGAAATGCCTATCGGCACCTATATCTGAAATGCCTATCGGCACCTATATTTAAAATGCCTATCGGAAACTAAAGCTGAAATGCCTATTAGCACCAATATTTGAGATGCCTATCGGCAACCATATCTGAAATGCCTATCGACACCTATATTTGAAATACCTATCGGCTTCTATATCTGAAATGCCTATCGGCACATATTTTGAAATGCCAATCGGCAACTATATTTGAAATGCCTATCGGCACCTATATCTGAAATGCCTATCGGCACCAATTTTTGAAATGCCTATCGGAAACTACATCTGAAATGCCTATCATATAAATGCCTATCATATATTTGAAATGCCTATCGGCAACCATATCTGGAATGCCTATCGGCACCTATATTTGAAATGCCTATCGGCTTCTATATCTGAAATGCCTATCGGCACCTATTTTTAAAATGCCAATCGGCAACTATATCTGAAATGCCTATCGGCACCTATATCTGAAATGCCTATCGACACCTATATCTGAAATGCCTATCGACACCTATATCTGAAATGCCTATCGACACCTATATCTGAAATGCCTATCGACACCTATATCTGAAATGCCTATCGACACCTATATCTGAAATGCCTATCGACACCTATTTTTGAAATGCCTATGGGAAACTACATCTGAAATGCCTATCAGCACCTATATTTGAAATGCCTATCGGCAACCATATCTGGAATGCCTATCGGCACCTATATTTGAAATGCCTATCGGCTTCTATATCTGAAATGCCTATCGGCACCTATTTTTAAAATGTCAATCGGCAACTATATCTGAAATGCCTATCGGCACCTATATCTGAAATGCCTATCGACACCTATATCTGAAATGCCTATCGACACCTATATCTGAAATGCCTATCGACACCTATATCTGAAATGCCTATCGACACCTATATCTGAAATGCCTATCGACACCTATTTTTGAAATGCCTATGGGAAACTACATCTGAAATGCCTATCAGCACCTATATTTGAAATGCCTATCGGCAACCATATCTGGAATGCCTATCGGCACCTATATTTGAAATGCCTATCGGCTTCTATATCTGAAATGCCTATCGGCACCTATTTTTAAAATGTCAATCGGCAACTATATCTGAAATGCCTATCGGCACCTATATCTAAAATGCCTATCGACACCTATATCTGAAATGCCTATCGACACCTATATCGGAAATGCCTATCGACACCTATATCTGAAATGCCTATCGACACCTATATCTGAAATGCCTATCGACACCTATATCTGAAATGCCTATCGACACCTATATCTGAAATGCCTATCGACACCTATATCTGAAATGCCTATCGACACCTATATCTGAAATGCCTATCGACACCTATATCTGAAATGCCTATCGACACCTATATCTGAAATGCCTATCGACACCTATTTTTGAAATGCCTATCGGAAACTACATCTGAAATGCCTATCAGCACCTATATTTGAAATGCCTATCGGCAACTATGTCTGGAATGCCTATCGGCACCTATATTTGAAATGCCTATCGGCTTCTATATCTGAAAT